>BMAO01034925.1:0-202809 GCA_019973975.1 Trichonephila clavata
ATATATATATATGTTGTATACGCTCAGGCGACACCAGCGTCATCTCTGTAAACCCCGGATGTAAGGGGAGAAGGAATAGACTTACTCTTCTCCCAGCAGCGCGCGCCTAGTCAGGTTTAACAACCTGTAGATGTCATTAAATATCCTTAAACTTTAACGTCTCTCTTTCATTCAACATACCCCTAGACACCACCCTCTCTGTTACATGGGGGCTCGACCTCGCAACCTTAATGGTTTTTGAACCCGTGTAAAATTAAAAGTCGCCCAAAAAAAACGGCGCTCATCGAAATCGCCCAACACAATGGCGAATGCTTGATCAGCGAATTCCTCCGACGCCTACTAAGAGCCAATCCTCCGCTCCGAGACCAATACTACCGTCTCCTTCGCCAAGCCAAACCAAAGCTTGAGACTCAACCAAAAAGTCTCTTCGGCATCGTCCAAGTGTTCCAGTGAAACAAAAAGGCCAATTTCCCCGCCTATTCATCGCATCAAGAGTGTAAACTCCATCTGCTTCGTAACTACAGTCATCGCCGTGAAAAGTGCACAGTGGTGAACTCATCGCAAACGGATAGCTTTTATAAGCGAAGTCTATCTGCAGTCTACAAACCGATATCGTCAAATCAGGTAGGATCAAACCTTTTTTACTCAGCATGTATCGAAATACTAAGAAAGAAGATTTAATAACTGCCGCGAAAGAACTAGGTGTTACTGTCCCAGAAAATGCTACACTTTTGAATTTAAAAGCACTTATCGAACAAACTGACACTTTCAAAAACGAACCTGAATTCGTTAAGGATATGCTTAATTTACTCGTCGAGGAACGAAAAGAGTCAGAACTAGAAAAAAAACAAGCAGAATCAGAAAAAAAACAAGCAGAACTAGAGAAAAAAGAAGCCGAGCAAACGGCCCAAAAAATCATTCAACTGCAAAAAGAAATAGAACTCGCGAAAATAAACTCCGCTATAAATTCTAATAATTCAAACAATACTACTGCAACATTCGAAACACCATCAACTAACCTTTTAGAAAGTCTCATTAAATCCGTTAAGACCCTTAGTATGCCAGTTCCTTCTAAACCTGAAAATTATAATTTATTTTTTCATTCACTTAAACGTGCGTTTACAACCAAAAATGTTCCACAGGAATTAAAATCAGAGATCTTAATTAATATTCTCGATGAAAAAGCTAACAGTATTTTATTTTATATCCCCGAAAACGAACTCCAAGATTACGAGAAAGTTAAACACATTATTTTACGAGAATTCCAACCAACCCCACAAGAATGCTTAATTAATTTCCGTAGCGCCCAACGATTGCCAAACGAATCGCACGTACAGTTTTCGTCACGATTAACAAGTTCTTATGAATATTATTGTAAACTTCGTAATGCGAATGATTTTAAAACTTTGTGTGAGTTAATGATAGCCGACAAATTATTTTCCACCCTCGATCGCGAAACGCAACAACATATCGCGATACGCCAAAACGAATCTTGGTTTAAGCCTACTGAATTGGCTAGGGAATGCGATGTTTTCTTCGTAGCAAAGCGAAAGTCGTATTCCGACAACACACACCATCAACCGCCGTATGACAGCAAAAAACAAAAATATAACTCGTCTCAGGGCTTTAATCGCTACAACTCTCGTGATAAAAATTTCACTAATTATTCACGAAACACTTCAACAAATAACCCGTGTCGTAGTTCTTACAGAAACGAAACTCATTTCAATTCTAGACCTAATTCAAATCACGGTCCTGTTTGTAAAGTCGAAGGTAAAATGTTTAATGAATCCTTACATGAATTGCAATACGAAAATATTTTTGTTGATGATAAAATCGTGAAAACTTTAATCGATTCAGGAGCGAATATTGTGTGTGTAAAATCCTCCCTCATTCCACCCGAAACAAAATCTTTAGGAACTGTTCAATTAACATGTGCTTTCGGAAATGAAATTCAAGCTGAACTTACTAAAATTAAATTGGCTCTTCCAAGTTTTCGTGAAAACCCGATAATAGTAACTGCAGCTGTCTGTAATAAATTGTATTGTGATTTAATAGTTCCGCCTAATATTTTTGATGATTTAAATAAAGCAGAAAAAGAAAATGCACGGATTTCAGGAAAAAACCCTACTTCCTCTCATTTTAAGAACATTCTTTCGCCTAAAAATAAAAATGATAGACAACATAATTTCGCTAGCCAAAATATGTCGAGCTTGCATTCTTTTGCACCGCAAACTATCCCAAATCATTCCGGCGAAGATTCAAGGCCAAATGGCTCAATTCGATTTCCAAACATTCACAGCGCGAGTAATGTAAAACACCCAATGAATAAAAAAGAATCGTTAAACTCTTCAAAACAGAAATTATTCGATGAAAAAGAAAATAAGAAATATGAACTGACGTCACAGCCCATATCCGATCAAACATGTTATATAACTGATTTTCAGCGCGAAGCTAACGTAAACAAATCTTTTTCTGAATTGAAAATTAGCGATTGTAAATCTTTACCAGTTAATAATAAAAACGAATCTCTCTCTTTGCTTTTTCAAAATGAGAATTGTTATTTATCAAATTTAAATGTAATTTATCCTCAAGTAGATTTATCGCATATTTTGAACGTTGATACGCGTCGCGAAGTTGAAAACCTTATCCAATCTTACAAACCAAATAAAATTAAAGATACAAACTTACAGATGCAAATTATCCTTTCTGATGACACACCCATCGCGTTACGTCCTAGAAGATTAAGTCAAGCGGAAAAAATTATCGTCGAAAACCAAATTGAGCAATGGCTGTCTGATGGAATAATTTCCCCAAGTTCATCTAATTTTGCCGCACCTTTAGTTCTTGTCAAGAAAAAAGACCAGTCAACCAGACTCTGTGTTGATTTTCGTGCTCTTAATTCTAAAACAATTAAACAAAGATTTCCACTACCCCTCATTGAAGACATTTTTGATCAACTGCATGGAGCGATACTCTTTTCAAATCTGGACTTAAAAAACAGTTTTTTTCACATCAAAATTGATCCTGATAGCCGTAAATACACCAGTTTCATAACACATAATGGTCAATACCAATTTAATAGAGTTCCTTTTGGTTTGTGTAATTCTCCCTCACTATTTCAAAAATACATTCAAATTGTGTTTAAAGATCTCTTAAAAGACAACACTGTTATTATATACATGGACGACATTTTAATTCCGGCAAATTCTGAATGTGAAGGGATTGCAAAGCTTAAAAAAGTATTTGATGTTGCTGCTACTTATGGTTTAGAGTTTAACTTTAAAAAGTGTAATTTTCTTCAGCGGAAATTAACTTTTCTTGGCCATATTATTGAAGAAGGTACTATTCGTCCTTCAACAGCTAAAACAAATGCAGTCATGAATTTCCAAACACCTAAAAACACTCGGCATGTCCAATCATTTTTAGGACTAACAGGCTATTTTAGAAAATTTATTAAGGACTATGCATCAATCGCACGACCTTTAAGCGATCTTTTACGAGACAAAGTTCCATTCACCTTTGGTCCTATACAAAAACAAGCTTTTCTCTCTTTGAAGCAAATTTTGTCTCAGGAACCTGTATTACATCTTTATCAGCAAAACGCTCCATTACAAATACACTGCGATGCCAGTGCGAAAGGTTTTGGTGCTATACTTCTACAAATGGACTCAAATCAGAACTTTCATCCAATACACTATATGAGTCGTAAAACTTCTCCTCAAGAAGAGAAATACTCCAGCTACGAGCTAGAGGTCTTAGCGATAGTTACAGCATTAAAAAAATTTCGACACTACCTCGTCGGCACAAAATTTCAAATAATCACAGATTGCCAAGCATTTCAAAAAACTATGTCAAAGAAAGATTTACCACCTAGAATAGCACGATGGGCTCTCTTCTTAGAAGACTTCGATTACGAAATACTTCACAGGCCAGGTAAACAAATGCAACATGTTGACGCGCTCAGTCGTTATCCAGTCATGCTCATACAATACAACGAGACAACACAAAAAATTAAAAAAGCACAAATTAATGATGAGTTTACATCCAGTATTAAACAACTATTACAGTCATCTTCAGCCTCTGATTATACATTAAAAAACGACGTGCTGTACAAAATTGTCAACGACCAAGAACTTCTAGTCGTTCCACTTGAAATGCAAAAACAAATCGTACAACTTGAACATTCTAAAGGACATTTCGGCATCAACAAAACTGAAAATTTAATCAAAAAACAATTCTTTTTCGCAAATATGCGTAAGACTGTAGAAAATGTTATTGCAAATTGTATTCCTTGCATTCTTTCATCCAAAAAATTTGGCAAACGAGAAGGATTTCTACATCCCATACCAAAAGGTGATATTCCACTTGATACCTACCATATTGACTTTTTGGGTCCACTCCCAAGTACCAACAAGAATTACAAATATATCTTTACTGTCATCGACGCTTTCACCAAATTTTTGTGGATTTATCCTGTAAAGTCTCCTTCAGCTAACGATGCTTTAGACAAATTAAAATTACAACAAGTAACCTTTGGATGTCCCAAACGAATAATTTCAGACAAAGGAACAGCATTCACTTCTACAGAATTTCAGAAATTTTGTCAGGATGAAGATATCGAGTTTATTTCAATCACAACAGGTGTACCGCGAGGGAACGGTCAGGTAGAAAAAATTCATGCAACGTTAATACCAGTCCTAACAAAGCTTTCACTTGAAGATCCCAATAAATGGTATAAACACGTATCATCAGTTCAACGAATAATTAACAGCACTGTTTCCATAGCCACCAAATATACACCATTTGAACTTTTAACAGGCGTCAAAATGAAAAATAAAGATGACATCAAAATCAAAGCCATTCTCGAGGAAGAAAATTTTCAATTATCTTTACAGAATAAACAACAAATGATAGAAGATGCCAAATCCAATATCCTGAAATTACAAGAACAAAGTAGACTACACTACAATAAACATCGCAAAGAAGCAATAAAATACAAAGAAGGTGACAGAATTGCAATCAAGAAAACCCAGTTTGGAGTAGGTGTGAAATTGCGACCAAAATATTTTGGCCCATATGAAGCCGTGAAAGTTCGTCCAAACGACAGGTGCGATGTAAAGAAAATAGGAAGACAAGAAGGCCCGAATTTGACATCCACATCTGCTGATCTGATGAAACCATGGGATAATCCCTAAGACTTTTCTTTCCAGAACTCTAATGACTTTATTTTTTTTCCTCTATATACTCAAGGAAATTTGAACTTTAAAAATTTGTTTAATTTTTTTCTTCTTTTCTTTTCAGTTGTAGTATTTGTATAATTTTTACTTGCATATTTTCCAGCCTGGTCGGGGACCGACCACATCAGGATGGACGAGTGTTGTATACGCTCAGGCGACACCAGCGCCACTCTCTGTAAACCCCGGATGTAAGGGGGAGAAGGAATAGACATACTCTTCTCCCAGCAGCGCGCGCCTAGTCAGGTTTAACAACCTGTAGATGTCATTAAATATCCTTAAACTTTAACGTCTCTCTTTCATTCAACATACCCCTAGACACCACCCTCTTTGTTACATTAATATTTCCCGTTGCATCACAATAGATCAAAGTATTCTAGGAAAAACGTTTGAATGCGGACACTTTGTGATATTTATGACCATTGTACATGGAAACCCATGAAAGCTTAGGAAGGAACTGAATTAAAATACCCCAAAACGGGGGGGGGGGGCTCCGCGAAAAAGTTTTTTTTTTTTACTGAAACATTAAAAAAATTAGGGTTTACTAGGTAACCATTTAACCTTAAACAAGAAGTCATAACAATTATTTGTAGATTAGCTACGATTAAAAATGTTTGAGTTATCAAAATCATGGCCACAATGACAGATGCCCTCACGTGTTACTCGACTTAAAAAAAAGTGATCTATATTATAATTAAATATATATATATATATATACATACAGAGAGAAAGAGAGAGAGTTAAAATCCCCTGCTATAAAGAAATAAATAATAAATAATCATCATCAAAACTGGAAGGGAAAAAAACCGAAATTGTAAGATAAACCAGACATAAGATTTTCGAAAGGATAAATTAAAAATTATAAAAATAATATAATTTAAAAATATATAAATATATAGATGCTAGCATTTTAAACATTGCTGACTCTTAGGAGAGCTTTATACATAAAATAATTTATATAAAAGTGGGGTTGAACATGTTTTGGGCCAGCAAAAAACCATGTTCTAAGCAAAAGCCTATTGAAAATACTGGATTGAACATCTAAACCAGGGGTGGCCAACCCGCGGCACGCGTGCCACATTGTGGCACGCGGGAGTCATAACTGTGGCACTCGAAGACTTATTGAAAAGTTACAAAAATTTTATGAAAATGTTACAGAATTAATTCAATTGCAGTAGAAAATTATCATGAAGAGAATATGTAAAAAACAGAAATTTTCAGCGTGAGATTTTAAATACGCTAAGCAAGATTTCTTTCTTTTCTTCAGTATAGTGCCAAAAATAATATCATGCTCCAAAACTAACAATTCTGCAGCATTCTAAAGTTCCGAGAAAAGTGTTGAGTAACGTGAGACTAAAAATAAAGAAATTCTCTCTCTTTGGATGGTCAAATCTGCCCCAAAAGTCACCCTCACTCGGGGGTGGTTAATTTTTAACATCTCGGATTTCCATTCGAATTTCAGCTTTCCCTTCCAATGCTGAAGTTAAGAATTTATAGCTAATGGCTGTCTACGCTGTCCATCACTTTCAAAAAAACCTTTTTTTCCGAAAGTGCTGGCTTTTTACGATTTCTGTAATGTCAAGAAGTAATTCTGCAATATATTAGGAGAGCAGTTGTTGATACGGTAGAAGTAATTCTGCAATATATTAGGAGAACAGTTGTTGATACGGTAGAAGTAATTCTATATGCACAAAATAGCCGCTTTATAAGGCAGGGGGAGTGAGAACTTGCATACATGGCTAATCAGAATGCTGGATTCGGAGCCTAGAAAATTTGTAGCTTAACATCGGCAAATTGTTTCTTGCTGTCAGACTCAGTTGATTTTAAACTCTGTTTTACAATACAAACTTTTTTCCTTTTCTAAAATTGTTTTTAGATTTTAGCGTTGAGCGTAGTTGTTTAATTTTTTTTTTATTTTCATTATGTTTATGGGTAAACCTTCGACATCGAAAAGAAATTATGAAGAGGATATTGCAGCACGGGATTTTAAAATTGTCTGGGAAGAACAATACTCTTGTTTATACATCAAAATGCTACCAAACCTGTTTGTTTGATATGTGGAATTTGTACAGGAGTTCCAAAAAAATTTAACTTGGACCGTCATTTCAAACAACTGCACAGCAAATATCCATTTGGATCAAATTTACAAATCTTGTTCCAGAAGAGAACAGAAGAAATGGAAACCATGGTGAAGGCTTCTTATGAACTTTCTTTGTGTGTGTTGTTAACCAGCAAGAAAAAAACCATATTCTGACGGAGAGGATATAAAAAAGTAGCTTTTTAATTTTTGCTCAAAATGTCTGTGATCTAAATGTCCAAAATATGGTTGATAAAATAGCTTAACCTAGAAATACCATCATGCGTCGTATAGATGACATGGGCCAGGAAGTTAGAACGCAAATTGTCTCTGGATTTCAAAATTTCAAATATTTTTCATTAATTTTAGACGAAAGCTTTGATATCACAGACAATGCGTAGTTAAGAATCTTTGTGCGTTACACGAACAATAATTTTGATACTGTGGAAGATCTTGTGCCAATTAGTTTTAACTACAGATGAAAACATTTTTAAGGAACTTAAAAATGTAATTGAAGTTAACAAAGTAGAATGGACAAAATTAGACAGTGTTTGCACAAATGGAGCTCCTTGCATGGTTGGCAGAATAAAAGGTTTTGTTGCATTGCTTGAAAAATTTTTGGGAAGAAAAGTGTTTAAGTATCAATGTATTATTTATCAAGAAACTCTTTGTTCCAAGGACTTAAACTTGCCTTTCCGTGTTGCCCCCGTGGTGCACTGTATCAACAAAATACGAGCTCGTGCTCTGAATCGACAAAGACTTCGTACGCTTTTCACCGAAGAAACGGAAGAAAATGGCGAGTTACTCCTTCATTGTAGTGTGCGCTGGGTTTCCAAAGGAAATTCTGTTGCGAGATTTTGGAGTTTGAGGGAATGTGTTTTAGAATATCTGGAAGAAAACGATGAACTTCCCAGTGAATGCTCGCTCCTCAGGAGTGAAAATTGGCTGTAGGGTTTAGCTTTTCTTACCAATATAATGGAACATTTAAACAATTAAAATTTAAGGTTACAGGAAAAAATTGTATTTTTCTTACCGTAGTTAGTCATATATCTTCTTTTCTGAACAAACCTTTGCTTTTTTGTCTGGATTTTGGAGAGAAAAAATTAACTCATTTCCCATTCATGCAGGAATTATCTGCCAAAGTTAGTAGTGTTCCGAACTATGATAAATTTAAAAATTTAATATCCATTTTGCAGGATTCTTTCAGTGTCACAGGTTTGAGGATTTTAAAGATGATAAAAATATGCTGAACTTTCACTAATCCTTTTTCGATTTCTCTTCAATACATTAATTATCACCCACCTCAGGTACAAATTGAAATTATTGACCTACAGCACCATATTAATCTGAAAAGCAAATATAAGGAAATTATTTTAACCGCAAATTATCCGAATTACAAAGAATTTTGGAAATTTGTGCCACGAAGCAATTTTTCAAATTTACATGTTTTAGTGGTCAGATATTGTTGTAGGTTTGGGTCAACATACGTTTGTGAAGAAATGTTTTCTGTTATATGAACGTAATTAAATCAAAATATCGCTCAAAATTAACTGATATGCACTTAAAACACATAATTTTGTTAGCATCTTCACTAACTCATCCAAATATAGATGATTTAGTAAAAGACTACAAATTCAAAAGCCATATTATAAGAAAGTACTGACTGCTTAGTAATCTTTTAAAATTAAATATTTCAAGTTGCTTATTTTTATTTTGTACCTAAGCTAACTGACTGATCCTATACAAATTTATCAACAATAAAATATAAGTTTCTACTTTTGTTATATTTGTTATGCCCTTTTATTTTATATTTCCACTATGTTGAACTTACATTTAAATATACGTTTTTGGGATAAATAACTCAAACAAGCCTATAAGTAACATGTTTTCACTGTTGTATATTTTTTAGTTTGGTGGAAAAGTTGGAAGTGGCACGCGTAAGCTTTTTTTATCAGATTGTGGCACGCTTCTCAAAAAGGTTGGCCACCTCTGATCTAAACCCATTACAAGAAAAAGGTAAATTATCTAAAAATTGCATTCAAAAATACATAGTCCGCGCAATATCTGAGTATAGTAAACAAGTTATGGCCAGATTCTGGACCCAAATGCAAATTCAAAGCATTGGAATGGCTGAAAAGTAGCCCTTAGCAAAAGTATGAAAAAAATAGAAATAATATAATTAAATGGTGTGAATAAATACTACTATTATTTGAGGAACACTAGAATTATAAATGTATTTATATGTTTAAAAAAAATTACTATGGTTAAAATAAAACTAAGAGAATAAGCAAATTTATCTAAAATTGCTTATTCTCTTGCTGAATATGGAGGTAACTAAATATTCTATGGAATTTGAATTCTTATTATTTACAGTTTCTTTACTGAAATAACCATTAATAAAATTAATTGAGTATTTTTGAATTAAGCAATATTTAGTAAAATGTTATACAGTTTTTTATTTTTTCTGATTTTTTTTTTGAAACAAGAATTCTTTTTTGCGTTGTATGTAATTAATAATAATATTTCTGAATGTAGAAACATGTACATCACTCTTCCAATGAGGTACTTTTATAATATAGAATTTAAATTCTTCTCTTTTGTCATAAATATTTGTAAGTTTTACATTATCTTTTAATTTAATTTCTATATCAAGAAAATTTGCTTCATAATTGTTACTATTTGTCTGTATTAAATTGAGATATTGGTGATAAAAACTAGTGTTAGGTTTAAAATTGTCTTGCTTGCCAAAAATGAAGATATCATCTATATAACGAAAAATGTAGTATTCAGAATTAAAAACTATTTCAAAATTTATACATATATATTTCTTTTAATTTAAAAAAAATACATTAGGAGAGAAGAAGTAAGCTCATCGTTGTTCAATTATTGAATTTTAAACTGTGTGTGGGATCCGTAATTAGAAATATCAAAAATGAAATCTTCGTATTTACATACTTTTGATTCACTTCTACCGTATTTAATGCTAATGTATTATTTACCTGATGTTAAAATATATTCTTAATGATAGACAAGCTTTTGTGCAAAAAAAGTCTCTGTCTTTCTACTCTGATATGAGCGAGAGAGCGAACTGACAATCATATTTTTAATGCCCTCATTATACGTAAGTGGCAGGGCTCTCGGGTCTTCACTTGAAGTTTGAGTGAGTGATTGGATTCGCGAGACGATGTAAATTGCCTCACAGCCATCTACAATTTGGCCTTGTTCATTTCCATCTTTTTTGCTTACAGTTATTTTTTTTACTTCGGAAATATGTCTTGATTTATAGATAAATAACATCTAGGTTTCTTTATCGATATTTCTAATTGAAAAGCAGACTTTTTTTAGGTATTATTTAAAACTTTGTAGAATTTGATGATTTATCATTTTTAATCGTTTAAATTAAATTTATCGAAACAGAGTTGAAATTTATATCTGTTTGATTCTTAATTCTTTGATTACTTTAAATTTTAAGTAGAAAAATAATAAACCCCTTCTTTGAACTGAAAGTTAATACTATGTAATGCCGGATGTTTCCTGCTTCCATCTGAAACCCCTTGTTTACCCGCAGACCCGGCTAAGAGTGTGGGAGAAACTAAATAATTACTAGACATGTTTCAATCTAATTAATTTATTGACACCAAAAGATCAATCAGACACAACAACAATCTAATTAAGATAACTGGTCAGATAGTAGAGCACGGAGGTGAGATTCAATAACATGGGGATAATACTACGGTCCCTCAACTGAATCTACGATAGCTTAAACACGCTCAACATAAACTACGTCGCACACTAATAAGCTAACTTCTAATTAAACAAGGCTCACGATACATGTACTTTTATGAAGCAGATCCTACACTTGAAACTTGCAGGAGATCTTTATCCGGATTGTCGTTGGATCCACTCTCAGTAATCCTTTCCACGATCTCCTTCAATCTTTAACTAACAAACTAACTCGCCAACTCACTTGCCAACTCTTTGCTAACTCTTCAAACTCGCGAATACAGAATTTATATAATATACTTCATTTGCATAATCACACTTCCTTACTCGATGAAAGTTGGTTGAAATAAATATTTTTCTAAAAGTGTCATGAAGGGATTAGTAGGACTGTGTATAGATCCGTCACAACTATATTAAAGAGTTACTGCAATAAATATTTCCTAAATTAGAGTGATAATATATTAATTATGTAGAGAACAACGTCGTTAGCATTACATTAATTAAGAGTTATGAATGCACATATTCAACAAATGCATTACATTGATTACAGTGCGTATGGCGTGATAACTTATCGATTTGCACATAAGTTACAAATAAAATGCATTAAATGTCAGACATATTTAAACAATAACTTATTTTGCAATGTTCATACAATCATTTGAAAATTATTTTTGTTCTTATTTTACAAAGTCGATAAAAAACATGAAATATTTTTTTTCTCTCGAAGTAGGCATAAAAGATAGCCTTATTTTTGTAATTAGTTGGGAAACGAAATTATTCTGCAGCCGATCCATTTAAGCTTGGAATATCCAGCAAAATAATTGTATTACGTAGGCTCCAACTCAAAGGCTCCCTTGGTCCAAACAAACAAAGTTTAGCTGAAGGTGGATCGCAAAAAGAAAAAAAATCAATATTTATAGAAACTTAGGCTTATTTCGAAAAGTACATTAGAATATATATATATATATTATATATATATATATATAAACATATACAAAAGTATAATGTTTGCGTCCTAACACTTAACATTTCTTCTATGCTATCTTCCGTAATTCAGGAGAAATTTTATTTGAGTGATTACTTTCAAAACTGACTCAAGGTTGTGACGGATCTATACGCGGTTCCACTAATCCCTTCATTTCTCTTTAAGGAAAATATTTATTTCAATCAACTTTCCTCGAGTAAGGAAACGTGATTGTGGAAATGAGGTATATTATATAAATTCTGTTTTCGCGAGTTTGTGGGGGGACACGTAGTAGTTGACACGTTGGAGTTGGCACGCTGAAGTTGATACGCTGGAGTGAGCAAGTAGGAGTTAACATAAAGTCATCGAGTTAGTTGTCAGTTGAAGATTGCAAAGGAGTGGAATTAGTTAAAGTTTACAGAGCGTGGAGCCAACGATATTGAGCAAGCCGAAGAGAGCACCTACAAGTTTCCAGTGTAGGATCCGATGCATAAAAAGTTCAGGTACTGTGCGTTTGATTAAGTAGAAGCTAGTTTATTAGTGTGCGACGTAGTTATATTTGAGCGTATTTAAGCTGTCTTAGGTTCAGTTGAGGGTCTGTAGTAGCATCCCCGTGTTATAGAATCTCACCTCCGTGCTCTACTATATAGCAGCTACTTTAATTAGAATTGTATTGTGTCTGATTAATAATTATAATTAATAAATTGATTAGATTGAAAAAGTGTCTGTGGATTATTCTGTTCCTCCCACACCTCTAGCAGGATTTACAGGTAGACAAGTGGGTTCAGATGTAAGCAGGAACCAAACGCTATCACAAGGTGAGCGTCATTTTTATACTGTTTCAAACAGGTGACTTAATTTCCTTTCATAACTGAAAATAACTGGTTGCATCGATAAGTACTTCCGAACATAGAAGTAATTTCATATACAAATTTTCGAGTATTTTCAAACGTGACAGATAAATATTTGTAAAATTCAGGCGCACCTACTTGAATGAATTTTGCCTTCAAATTTGAGTAGCCGAGAATCTCGATCACCTCCATTTGCATATGGCTGGGTACTGAGTCTGTATTTATTGAGGAAAACAAACAAAATTTGTCTTCGAAAGAATTAAAATCTTTAAATCTTGTTTCAAATTCAGTTCTAAGATTTTTTTGTTGTTTTTTTTTGCGTGTTTTTGATACGATGCAGTATTATACAAACTTGATTTGTTTGTGCTGCACATCGGGAAGTATTTTAAATCTTCCCTTTTCAATTGCTTTTCCCGAAGATTAAAAATTATTGTGTGCTAATATGTTGACCAGGCCGCAAAAATGCTCGTTGCGGGCCATATGTGACCCGTGGGCCACATGACATCCCTGAGGTAGGCCTTTTTAAAAGCTTCTGAAGCGCCATCTTGAAAGATGTGTCATAAATATTTAATAGTTACGAAATATTGCAGTCAACAAAAGTTACGTTAGCTCAATTCTTTATAAAGTCAAAGGAAAAAAAAATGCGGAATGTGAAAAGTGATGTTTATATTTTTTGAGAGGTATTATATTTCATAAATTGTGGGGGTGTGTGTTGAATAATTTAAGTGTTGCGACAACCTGAACAATGATTTTGTCACTTCAAGTGTGAAAAAGAATGAGACAAGGAATACATTTTCCTCGTAGATTCCAGTTCTGACAAATTAAATTCAAGGCTACTCTTGACACACATTCGTCACCTTTACATTTAAAATAACAAACACCGAAAGAACAAACCATACGAATTCAGTTGAATACACAAACTAGCACTATATTTATTAAGATAGTCGAATATACATGAAATAATTGTATGAAAACACTGAAAAGAGTTTCACTTTATCATTTTGATAATATATTCTCAACTTTTCCGTTAAAGAATACTTTACTACAGCGTTTCTCAAACAATGGGGCGCCCCCCCCCCTAAAGGAGAATGATAATCCCACGGGGGTGGGAAAGAGCACATTTGAAAAGTCAAAAACAAAACACTATTTAAAAAATTATTAATTTACTAAGAGGAAACAAAACAAAGTATATTCTGAACTATGAAAAGTAATATAAATACTTATCTATTATTAAAAAGTAAGTTAAAATATTTATTACTTAAAGGTAACGTACACAAAATTTAATACCTTTATTAATAATTTGAATGGTTTTTAAATAAGGTCTTATATTGTAGCTTTAGCGTAAAAGTACATTAGTATTGCATTCAATGCATTGCTATTATACGGGGTGAGAGGAGGGGGGGGGGAGGAAAATTGGGTCACTAATATAGAAATTTTAAAGTAGGAAATCGTTTAGAGTATTTTAGATTGATTTTGTTATATTCGAAGAATTTTTCAAATAAACCCTTTTTTGATTATATTTAAAATCATCATTACTTAATTAAAATAAAAGGGTTTTGATGCCATTGCTTTTATTCTTATAAATTGTATTAAGAAAAAAGTATTACCAAAAGACAAAATATTATTGTCAAACTTAAGCAGTTTATTTTCCTAATAAATCCAAAGCGCACTCATTTAAAATAATGTTTTCATTGCTTTTGTAAAATCTTGTGTATTAAAATTTTTTATTGTTTAAAGCAAATAAAAATTTCCATAAATAAAATTATGACAATTAGAGCTTATGTGCAAATTTATAGATTCTTGGAAATGTTTTTTCCACGTAGTATCCCTTTATTTCTGAGCGTAACTTGGCAACAGTTGATACAAGTTATCCAGTTTTAATATTGCTGGAGTCAGTTTATTTCAGTACAAATAGTATACTGTTCATCAACTAAAGACTTCTAATACTTTTGTAAAAATGAACAAATTTAATTTTATTTAATTTTTAGAATAATGCATTTGATTCTCCATGTATAATTAATTTGTGTTGAATTGTATTTATATTTTAGTTAAAAATTAGTTGGGAAATTTTTCGTAAATGTATAGTTTATTAAAAATCTATTCCAGAACGGGGAAAAAAACGTTTTTTTTTTCAATGAGGCTGCACATTGGTATTTTAAACCTTTGCAGACCTAGTACATTTCCCAGAAGCTGGTACCACTTTTTAGAGTGCTGCACCATATAGGCGATACCAATTACAGCAAGCAATTTTGACGCCCAGTTTCCTCCACAGAGGGAGGCACCTGAGCTCTTGGCGATGCGAACTTTGTACTAGGATTGTAATTTTTCCGAGAGCATCCAAGCCAAACAGACACTCTAAGGAGCTTTCACATGCCGTATAATCATACGACATGGCCGCTGTCGATTTTCTGCATCACGAAAATCCACCGACTTGGGCCGGGTCGAACCCGCAACCTTGGGTGTAGAAGGCCAGCGACAAACCAACCACGCCACCCAGCCGGCTGGGTGGAAAAAACCCTGAAGAATATTTAACCTAAGAACACAACGCTGACAATGGAAAAAGTAATTTAGAATTTATTTAAACTGCAGGATATAGGTTTTGACTTGCATGTATATACGTATGTACGCAAGTATGTGAAAAAGAACAAAAAATATTTCCTGGTGGATATTATTTCTTCCAAATTTCAACCAGAAAAATTCTCTAGAAACTAGAAAAATGGAAGAAAATAAATTTAAAGTGTTTAAAATGTTTCAAATTCTTGAAAAAAAAATGTAATAATGAGAGATTCTTCTAAAACTGCTCTGGATTTCACAATTTTGATTAAAATACTTGATCTGAACACGTTGCTAGAATGCAAGTAAATTCAAGACACATTTTTGGGAATTTTTAATGAAAAGTAATCGGAAAAATGTCCGATATAAGTTAACAAAAAATGCCTTGAAAAATATGTGAGTTTTCCAAAATTCTCTCACGTCAAGCAAGAGTGTTCTGTTTGGGTTCCCAAGGTCGATTCTCAGAACGTCACAAGTAGTTTCAAAAGCGGCATGAAGTACGTATCAAATAGTTACACAAGATCTCTTCAGTACTTCAGCTCTCACTCAAATAGATATATCATCTCAAAGAACGATTAATTAAATTAGTCACGATCCCATGATTGACAGTATGACTTATATTGAGCTTCATTATCTTTTCATAATGAAGGCAAATATGTAAAGAGTTAACTAAGTACTTTCGAATTTCTTTCTAATCAAAAGTGAAGTCTTGGGAGTTTTTTAAGCACATCTGAAAACGTTTCGCAAGCGTTTGTGACAGTGAAAAGTTTTTAAACTCGAAAGATAATGCTATATTGCAAACTGCCTGCCCCTAGGGGTATGCGAATGATTTTTAGGGAGTGCTGGACCAACGCAGATGGAAATATATTCGTAATGAACAGCTTCAAAGCCCTAATGTACTACAGTGTTTGAATTAATTGGGACAAATGAGGAAAAAAATGACTTTTTCAAGACCCTTAGCTTTTAATCATTACATACCTTATGTTTCATCGAGAATTCACATTATATTGCTCTATAGGATTCAGACCAGGTGACCGTGGAGGCGAGTGCAGTTGATTTGGAACATTATACAGGAGCCAAAGCTTCACAATCTCAGCGGTATGCTTAGGATCATTGTCGTGTTGGAAACGAAACGACAATCCTAGGCCGAGTTTGGTGGCATTTTCCTTTAAATTGTTTTTTTAGGACATCGAGATAATCATATTTGTTCATGATTAATTTGATATACTCCAACTTTCCAACACCATTGCTCGCCATGCACCCCACACACCATAACACCATCGCCGCCGTGCTTTACCGTTGGTTCTAGATGCTCTTTTTTGAAGCGCCGAGCAAAGATTTCTCCATACCAATGCACGACCTTCTATGCCAAAAATGCAAAATTTGCCCTCATCGGAGAACATCATAGTCCTCCAGAACTCCGGAGGCTTATGAATATGTTTTTTTGCAAAAGCTATTCGTTTCAGCCGGCTGGTCATTGAAATATAAGACTTTCTGCAAGACAGTCGACTACGGTATCCGGCCTTTTTCAAGATTTTTCTAGCAGTATCCGCACAAGTGTTTTTCTTAAACTTCTCGTGAATGTCAGTTTCTATTTGAGTTGCATTTAAAAATGGATTTTTTTTCACCAAGCATATCATACTGGATTTTTCTCTGATTGTGAGTTTAGATGGAAGAGCTGAACGAGGCCTAGATTTGTAAACTCGTGTAGATTTTTAGATATTAATATCACGCTGGATAGATCAATACCGCCGTTCAACTGATCAGGCAATATCTCGACGTGACTTTTTCCATCTTTCCATATTTTCACAATGATTTTACGCTCACTGATACTAATTTCCTTCCTTTTATTTTTCATATACTTGAATTGCTTCGTGTCTCACAAAAACATTAAAATTATTGCGTCACAACTTTCTTAAGCTATTTTACTTGATAACGGAATGCAAAAACTCGGTTAACCTATTACACCTGTTGATAAAAATTTCAAGAATCAAGAATATTTCAAATAGTGAACACACACTTTTCTGCCTATGATTTGTGTAGTTTTCTACTAAACTCCCGTTATCTTAAGTAGTTTTAATTCAAAATTAACGAATTCTTGCATGCTCAGTATTTAAATAATAGTAAACAAATTCATATATTTATATATATATATATATATAGTATATATACAAATTATTGCCTAACCATAATATAATGTATCTTTACACATCATGTAAAAATATTTAATATTAAATTTATAAGGAAACAAAATCAACCGGAGTCTGAGTAAACGAAGTAATAATGCATAACATTAGAGAGTATTTATAATATTCATTAAAATGGGAAATGTAATGACAGATAACCTGACAACTTAAATAAAAACGAACACTAAAACACTGTAAACGACAACACTGTAAAATAATTTTCGATGTGAAATTCTTACGAAAGAAAACAAGATATCAATTATTGGCATGGCCAAGTAATTTTAGCGCGTTTTTCACATGTTGTATTTTACAAAAGTGCAACTAATGAACTTTTTACTAACAGAAAGTAGTACTACACTTAAAGAAGAAAAAAATTAAATTTCTTTTAAATTTTTAAATTCTTTAATTTAAATATGATTTGGCTCATCTAGGGCACAAATGCGACCAAATGCCGAAAACCCGAGGTCAATCGGTTGCTTATTGGCTGAGAAAAAGGTACGACAAAATATGGAACGAAGACGAGGATGAAGACGAAGACGAAATTTGCGTCCTAATAGCGTTTTTTTACACTACTTGAAAAACGCGCTAAAAAGTATCACTTACCGTATTCTTGATTTTTGCATCCTGGGATGAGCTATCTAAAGATTGATTACATTATACTGCAACTTTTAAGAAGGAGAGTTCTTTGTGTGATGCAAAAATGATTCCATGAAAAAGAAATAAAAAACAGATACATTCTATTAAGCTTTCTTCTCTCATTATGCTTCATTTGATTGAATACTCATAAACCTTGACCAAATTTTCATTTTAAATCCTTCCTGTCTTTTCAAAGTATTGTAATATTATTTTACTTGAAAAAAGCATACCAGATGTACGTTATTTACGACTTCGCTAAATGAAAATGAAATACATGGGGTGGGGGAGGGAAACTAAAGACGGCGATTTGTTGCTTCGTGAAAAGTAAATCATATCTTTTTTTCCCCTCCCTACAGCTAACGTAAGGTATACTGTAATAATAAGTGATTTAAGAGGACTCGGCACCTTTTTTCAATTTTTTTTTATTTAAGGGTTTTAAAATATCTTTTGTGTATATTATAAACAGTTACTATTAAACAAAGAAATTTTACCATGAAAAATAAAGCTAACTTTGATAAAAATTTTAAAAATTTAATTTTTTAAAAATTTTTTAACGATTTTTAAATTTTTTCTTCTTTTACAATTATTTTTGTTTTCACACCAAAAATTTTTTTTAGGCTTATAAGACTATTAGCAATAACTTTAGGGATCTATTTTGCAATAAACAAATTAGTTTTGGAAAAAAAAATTAAAATGTATACAACAACGGAAAAAAGGCTAAAAAAGCATGATTTCTGCTACATTTTCTTTTATAAAATTTTTTCTAATCAAAATATTGAAAAATGGATCCCTGATTTTATTAAGTACATTGTAATAAACATACAGACCAAAATTCAAGTTGTTTCATAAATATCTGTAGAAGTTTTGTACTTTTAAATATTGTGTTTTCATGAAAAAACTCAAACTGAGAAAACGCAATTTGAAGCATACAAATCAATAAATAAATATCAAAACAATATTTAAATTTTGTAATAAGTTGTTAATATATTGTATAGATATATACCATTAAAATAAGGCATAAAACAGTTCAATTTCAAAACATTAAACAAAAATATAAGCTTTTTATAAAAAGCCTGTCTGACCTCAAAATTATGAAAAATAGGAAATATCATTATCTGACTAATTTTTGCAAGAAACATATATTAAATATATTCAAAAATAAATGAAATACATAAAATAAATAAAATGAAAGTATATGAAATGTACAATAGAGAAAATTTAAAAACTTTAAAATTAATTTGCTATTTAATTCAATATCTAATATAAAATAAAGTAAAACATGTTAAATCTAAAATTCACTATTTTTCCAAAACAGTTTTGTTTTAAAACTGGCGTGCGCCATAAGTCATTCCTTCTCTTCGCTTAGCTAAGAATTCTTTTCTATATATAGCTTTTTTAATAAGCTTAAGAGCCAGCTTATTACTGGTATTTTGACGACGTTTTCTAAATTGTCGTTTTCGACAATCTAAGATAGTAGCAAGTTGTTTGGTAGAACCTCCAGTAGCTACACCTAATGCTTTGTGTGTTTCTACTATGGTACGTGCCGTACCCTTATTGAATTCACAGACAGCTTCTGTTACTGCCCGGTTAACACGTCCTTTATTCACAAAAATTTCCTTTGGACACTTTGCCCAAATCATGCTATGCAAACTTTCGTTTGCATTTTGCGTTCCGCATCGAATACACCTTTCTAACAATTCATTAAATGCAAGTCTTTGGTAAATTGGAAGAATTTTTGGAAGGAACTTTTCATTTATTGGTGTTCCTACATTTAATTTATGATTTCTTGGTTTTGCATCGTTAGCAATCGCAGATTGGTAGAAACACCAAGAGTTTACTCCTGCAGGACACTTTGAATGCTGAGGTTTAGCATCTGTAGAAATGCTATGCAACAAGGTAGCATATATTGCTGTTTTCATAGCTTTCACATCCCCTTTGTTTCTCAAAATAGCCTTTTGGTAGTAAGTGGTTAATTTCTTAATTGTAGCTTCTTTCAAACTACCATGAGCTTTACCACCTAAAGAAATACCTTGAGCACGACAATCTTTAACAGTAGATCTTAAAGCTGTTCCTAACCGTTTACTGACATGATTTATGCATTCTTCCTTTTTTATCACAACATCCGGTCCGTACACTTTTTTCTCAACCAAGTTATGAAATGTCTTACAGTCACCATCGGATAAAACTGTGATATAACGAAATCCGAGTGATGTGGATCTTTTCCATAAAGTTAATGCAGCTTCCATTTCCATCGATGTAGATGAGCCAAAGTGGTTTATATCACATTCGCTTTTATGTCCTTCATACCACATGCTGAATTCAGCACTTGACTCGCCTAACTTATTTTTTGCCCCAGAGCAATGACGACACACCTTACTCATCACTTCAAAGTCAACGACATAACCGGTGAGCATATCTATAACACACCCTACACCGATGAGTGAGGAGTGACCACGCGTTAGCCACGTGCCATCAAAACTAACACTTAGGTCTGTGATTTCAGCAGAACTATGACCTTCATTCTTGTACGCATCTTTAATCTCTCTGTGGGTTTCCGCAAATATGTTTTCAGATGCCAGAGTGTATGCGTTATCCAGCCTTCTTGCACACTTCCCATATGTAGTTGATGAAAAAGGATCCATATTCATCACCATACAAAACTTTTCTATGGCTGAATAACCTTTCCCAATGTGTGAAAAGGCTTGAGTTATTCTCAAATTCACATCATGGCTGGTAGGACCAGACTTTAGAGAAGTACTTACAACAGTTTTGTTTTCATCACAGTTGCTACACAATAGTTTTAAATTGTATGAAAATCCCAACTTGGCTCCAAGCTCCAGTTTCAAACCTTGCTTTTCACAATATTGGCACTTTGCACTTAAAAGTAGATTATTAACTTGGTTGAAGTCCACCAATATATAATGTCCAACAGCAGAGGTATTTTTTTTTACCTCAGTATTTAATTTTTCAAGGCGTACATTTGATACTAATGAATCTTTAATCACTTCACAGTCAACATTCTCTTTACGCCATCGCTTTTCATTCATTTGCGAAGCATGCAATGAACGCTTCCGAAGAGGCATATTAGTGATAATAAAAACTGATAAAACTAAGAGAATGAATGAATTATGATTAAAATAGCATTAAAAATGTTTTTTTAAGTTTCTATGAAGTAAAAAAGTAATCAAACTAAAAAGCACACAGCAAGCAAAAATGGCAAACCTAATGTAAACAAACAACTTGGCTGATAGTTACAGTTACAGCTTAAAGCGTTCTTCTTCTGTGTAGTTTTTTATATAAAATATTGAATTTATTTTCAAGTAAAAAAGTGTAAACATTAAGGGGGCGTGGCATTTAAACAGCTGTCAAAATATTTAAAATACATTTTACTACATTTAAAATAATCAGATAGTTTCAAAACTTCGCACAGTTGTGCCAGAGGTATCAAACTACATTTTAAAGTAAAAATTGAAAAATCGATATTTTCATCGATTTTCGGCTTTTGAAAGGTGCCAAGTCCCCTTAATTTTTATATCTTCCTAGCATTTTATCTGATTCTCAGTCTGATTTGTGTTTTATCTGTCAGTAATTTAGGTTTAAAAAGAAAACCCACCGAAGAAAAGTATCTCTTCGTCACGGGGATTACAGCAAATAAAAAAAAAGTTTATTTGGTTATTGGATCAAAGATATCTAATAAGTGAATGACTTTAGATCGCCAATTGGAAAATCACTTAAAAATTCGATTTTGAAAAAATGGAAAGCGAATTTTGAGAAAATCTACGCAAATGGCTTCAGTCAGGCTTTGGGCCCCCTAGAAGCCTTGCCCCCCCCCCGCAGTGCGGGGGTGTACGTTACGCCACTGGTCTTCCTGTAGCAAAAATGACCTTTTCAACACATCTCAGCATTGATTCCTCTATTGTAGCGCAAATGTTCTTGATTTCATTATTGTGGAATCACTCTTGTATAACAGACAGTGAAAAGTTTTTAAACTCGAAAGATTCTGCTGTTTTGCAAACTGCCTGCCCCTAGGAGTATGCGAATGATTTTTAGGGAGTACTGGAGCAAAATGCAGATGGAATTAAATTCTTAATTAACAGCTTCAAAGCCCTGATGTACTACACTGTTCGAATTAATTGGGACAAATGGGAAAAAAACGTCTTTTTCAAGACCCTTAGCTTTTAATTATTACATACCTTAAGTAGACTGAGAAATCTCTATATTAGTATGAAATATGTCCTCCTGTAGCAAAAATGACCTTTTCAACACGTCTCTGCATTGATTCCTCTAGTGTAGAGCAAATGTTTTTGATTTCATCATTGCGGAATCCCACTTGTATAATACTTTTTATAATTTGTTATCTTACCATTCAAATTCATCTTAGCTAAATGATTCTTGAGAATATGCAATAAGATCTCAATAGGATTTAGTTCTGGTAAATTGCCAGGCCCCCCCCCCCAATCAAGCATTCTTATTTTATTTTCCCGCCTAAAAGTCTGGAATAATTTCGAAGAGTGACAAGGGGCCAAATCAAGCTGAAATGCTCCGCCAAATGTTTCCAATAATGGAAGAATCTACCGAGTAACATTTCTATGTATTTGACGGAATTCATCATGCCTTCAAGAGGAACTAAGCTTCCAGTGCCGTTTGTTGTGAAAAAATTCCAAAACATCTGTTTAGAAGGGTGTTTTACTGTCCATTATTTATCAGATCTGGTTATCAGAGTTTTACCATCACTTCTTCTAACTATATTTGATTTGATTTGTATCCTTGGACAAATTAATATATTTTATGACTGAAATCATCTACAGTCTTTAACAGTCTATGAATGATCGGTATTCTTTGACCCATGCTAAAAGTTTTTTCATCCCTTTTTGAGTTAGAAATTATTTTTTCCTCGGTCTTGTTGTCTTTCGGCCAACTTCCATAAGCCTTTTCCGTACAGTTGAGATACTCATTTCAACACCGTAACCCAATAAAACCCTTCGAAGATCTGTGACTGTCTTTCTTCTTTTATTCTTTATTTCTTATTAGAATTTTATTAGTTCTTGGAGTAGTTTTCCGTTTGTGCCCACATGTTCACTTTTCTTTTTGGAGCAATGGTCTGAAATACTGAAATGTTCTTAAAATTTTTGAAACACTTGATTTGTCCACACCAACTGCAGTAGCTATATCTCTCACAGTCATCGTAGTATGTTTATTAAGAACGATTATTTTAGAACGCTTCCTCGATGTAATATCTATCTTTGAACAAGCAAAGATAACACGTATTACACAGAACGCAAAATTATACCGACCAGCTTCCCCACTGAAAGGCTCACAACTGAGCACAACGCCTACACTAAAACCAATCAAACAAGTAAATTTTATAAGATGTTGATCCTTCACACTATTTCGACACAAATATAATTGGTTTGAGGCAGTTGCAGTCATATATACCAATTTAAACAAGAAAAAGATGTTTGCCCCAATTAATATATCCGACTACTTGTGACAATTTTTTTAAAAATGGAGATATGGGGATTTGTTGTTGTTGTTGTTTTTAGATTTGTTTAGTACATTGTAAGAAAAATATGCTAAAATTAAGAAGAGAAAGAGAAATTAATGATGATCAAAGACAGAGAGCAACAGTAGTAAAGGTTGACACCTGTAGTAAAAACATATACAAATTTTATTTACAACACTTATATACCATACAGATAACATGACGAAATAATTCCGATTTCGATTAAATTCAAATTAGATTAGATGCCAATATAGTCGTCAAATGAAGTGCCGGGTGAAGATCAAAGTGGTTAAGTTGAATTTAGATCACCTAAAAATGAGTAGGATTCTACTTGAAGTACGAGAGAATTAAATTTTCCTAACAGAAATTATTATTACTAAATAGAGAAAAAAATTGGTAAAAATTTACAAAAAATAACATAAACATGGCCCATTCTGTATCAAAAGTTTATAAACAAATTTTCAGCTTTTCAATTCTGATGTGTTGCTGGGTTGTTCATTTTTGAAATGAATTTCAGGATAAGCGATATTTTAATTTTTATAAAAACTAAAGCACTTTATCTAAGTTATATGAAACTGCATAAAAAGGCAGTGATTATATTCACATAAGGGACTGTAAATTTTGTAATAAAACAGTGATTGATAAATCTGAAGGTTAAAACTACTTTCAAAACTTTTTGAGCAATCGCTGTCCTTTGAGAATTTAAAAAAACAACACACATTTTGAGTAAAACGTGTTTTAAAGTATGACATCTTGCTTAAAGTAATGATATCTGCTTTTACTAAAACACTTGTAGTTTTTGTTCTAGGGAACGGAAAATAATAAACGGTATTTTTATAAAGCTAATAAGATGGCCTATAAAATAAATTATAAAAAAAATTGTCAATTTTTGGCAAAATTCACAATTTTAGGGTAGTCGGATACCTTTATTCGAACATTATAGTAGCTTCTTGGTTGTCCAGCTGCACAAATCTTGAGAACTCGCTGGACAGAACTTTGAGGAAAAGAAGGAGAGTTTCTTTGTTTTAACCCGACTCACAGGGCTTGGTTTTGCTCTACTAAGAAGAAAATAGTTTCCTGTTTTGTTTTGTTTTAACGTGATGAACTGCGTTCAGTTTGATTGTATTAAGAAAATATATAATTCTATTGAGTTTTAACGTGAAGCACATCTTTGAGAAATACTGCAAAAAATAAAGTAGATTTTTTTTTTTGGCGCGACGAAAAGTGCCCGAGATTATTGAAAAAATAACATTGAAAGATATTATACACGTAGTCCTTCTTGAAAGTCGATTTCCGTAAGACTTTCTTAGCAGACTCGTTCTTAGATGATTTCAATTGAAAAAGAGAAACGCGGTTTCCAAATTTCAAATATGTGGATCTTACAGTTCAAAAACAGGATTTTTAAAATTCTATAACAGTCTTTAACCCTTCCCAACCCTCCTTGCTAGTCAATTTTCGCAAAACACCTTTTGTAACGGATCTCTACTCCATGAAAGAAGCATGCTTGCCAAATTTCAAGTACGTGGTTCTAATAGTTCTGGAGATCTCATGATGAGTTAGTGAGTTGTTGTCCTCCTTTATATATATATTGATATACAGATATTTCATGTTCAAAGTTGAATTTAGAGCAGAAGGAAACAAACCCATGGCATATTAAAATCATTCTACCTACATGGACATATATTTCCTCAATCATCAGGATGAGCTAATGGATTAGCAATCGATAGTAATGACTGCCCATTAACGTCACTTTTCACAGCTATACGAGCAGAGGCGGATTAAGCGGCTGGCGGACCTGGCGGCCGCCAGGGGCCCCAAGCTGATAGACTTCAGTTATAAGTTCAACGTGCAACAAAAAATCTTGTACTGAAATTGCAAACCCAATTATTATCCACATTTGAATCGTATAACAATTAGTGTTGCCCTCATATATTACATGTAATTGCGGTTGAAATCCATTTTTTTAAAAATGTTTTCCGTAACTTTGGTCTTTAATATATGTTTTCGGTTCCAAGTTTTTAAAAATTTGATCCCAGATTTCAAAAATAACAATAACGATCCCAGATCTCAGACTATAAACAACTACCAATGTCTAGTTCTTTCGAAAGAATTTAGTATTTGAAGGTTCGTGATTTATTGTTATCTGGATTTTTTTGTTTATATTTTGAGAATGTGGGGAAAGAGATCGAAGCAGTGTCGGATTAAACGACATGGAGGCCCCTAGACAGTCGAGTTCTCGGGGCCCTGTAGTCTGTTTTTGGAGCACTAACAGAAAACAGAGCATGCTTTTGTGGGCCCCTAAAAAGCACGGGGCCCATAGGCAACTGCCTACTCCGCCTAACGAGTAATCCGGCACTGGATCGAAGTATTTTGTAAATTTAGTATCAGTTTTATTTCAGTCAGCATGACATAAAAAGCGAAATATTTAAGTGAGATTGAAATTTCTCTAAATTGATGAATTAATCAAATAGTGAAATAGATGAAAGTTATTTTTTGGAAAAAACCGTAGAGGATCTTTGGCTATTGAAATAATTGATCACAGGGATATTTGCATACTTTGTCGAAGTCTATCACTACCTCTAAGGTTATTAACTCCCCTTTGTATATTATCTAAATCTGAATGTGTTGAATTCATGATAAATTACTACTTATTTAATAAATCAATCTTATTTATTAACTTTTCTTAATTGAGAAATTACACAAATACTATTCAAATTTTAAGAACAATAAAATACAGTGGAGTATGGGAAGAATTCAATAATTATGAACGACGGAATCTTAACTGAATCTACGGCGGTCAACGCGTACAATTAAGCTACACACTTATACTTAAATTGTGAAATCGAACTAACCTGATACCTTTTGTTATGGCAGGTTCTTCTAACTACTTCTTCAATATCTGGATTGCTTTAATGAGCGACTTCAATCTCAGCTATCTCTCAGTTCTATCCCGAACTGATTTTACATATACTTTCCAATAGACCTTACTCCCGACGACTATATTTCCACTAGAAAAACTACTCTCTCAATTCATTCTTTCTTCATTTCATTTCCCCCTTTTATATCATTTTCGAACTTGCTAAACCTTAACTTATAAAATATCTTATTTGCATAAATCACACTTTTGGCTCTCGGTGGAGATTGGTTGAAATAAATAAAACATTTAAAGAATGCGAGAGAAGGTTAGTGAAACGCGTAAGCACCCGTCACAACCCCCCTCCGAGAAAAAAAGCGTGACTTATTGAAGGTCTAAACGACCTGAAAGAACTCGCTTAATTTACCTAAAGTCTGAAAACACTGAACCTGCACAAAATTTTAACTCTAACTCTAGAATGCCTGAAAATACTGAACTTGTAGAAAGTTTTAACTCACGAACTTTAGAATGCCTGAAACCACTGAACTTGTAGAAAATTTTAACTTTCTAAGTTAGAAACTTTAATTAAACTAGCACACAGAAATGACTACTCAAAGGGGTACTCCACTCTAATTTATTGATCTTGTACATCAATTCCTTACAGTGCATCCCATTCGGGCGAAGATCAGGGGAAAACCTTTCAAGGAAAAAACCCTGATCATGCACTTTACTTAAGTGCTAATAAATATAAAAAATTTTACAATAATATCTTCGTACGACATCAAACTTTCATCTCATCACTATGTTCAGGGACTGCTGCCCTGAAAGGAAACCTTGTCAATTTTTTCTAAAACATGACATTAAATGCACAGAACTTTTAGACAACTTCCTTATTGACATAAAATATGGCACATATTATATTATATATATATAGTTTCATAACAAAATAACCTTTATCTGGTTTCATTTTCAAAAAATTCCCAATCAATCACGCTGCGCTGTTAATGTTTTTTGTTAGTATTCCTAATTACGCCGCGCCCAGAAACCAGACACTACTTATACATCTTAATAATTACACACAAAAATATATACATTTTTTACATAGAATATATTACAACAAACAATACAAGTAATCTCACATATAAAGCCTTGTCTTTAAGGTGTAGCAAAACAATTGCAATTCAACAAATGTTTTTCCACAATTTGGAAAAAAATTAAATACAAAAGCTTTTTCAACCGATATGAAAATACACACAACGCAGTAACTTTTGTACGCTAATTTTACAAAAAAATAGACTAGCCCACATGGAAAATACTCCGAACTGTCTGTCAGAGGAAAAATAAACAATTTAGAATTATACAACCTGGCTAGTCTTTAGATCCAATCTGCATAGGCTTTGTCTCCAACCATGGCCTCTGTACTGGATGACCTTCTTCTAGGGCTGTCCTCTCTGCGCTCCCACCTTCTGGGTCTCCTCTTCCATCGAGTCCGCTGAAGCTGATATGCTCCTGCTGAGGCGTTCTTTTCACTTGTGAGATTTTGAATTTGGCTGCTGTCCACTCGACGTCGGCTCCGAGGGTTGTAAGGGCAGTTCCGTTCTTGCTGGGGTCTGTTGTATTTGAATCTGTGGGATGGTCCTGGAATTACTCTTTCCGATTTCCTCTGTTCACTGCGGGATGGTCCTGGAATTGTTCCTTCAGAATTACTTTCTTCCACCTTTCTATACCACTTTCTGGAGGGACGAGACGGCATTGACGAGGTCAACTTTCTCTTGTCTCGGGATACCAGGGCCTCTGGTCTCTTCTTCTGTGTGTTTTCAACCCAAGAGTCTGGTCTTCCTCTTTTCTCTCTCTCCGTCCAACGTGGTTTTCTCTTCCTGAAATTATACACATCACCCCCCGAAGAAACAGCAGACTCCGTTTGCACACGTTTTTTTCTTCTCACCTCCTCTCCATCGCGTCTATTCGTAACTATATCTCTACTACCTTCTAAATTTCCTGATTCTGATCCTCTACGACAATTCCCATTACTTTCTGATTGCATTAATCTCGGCTGCCTATCATCCGACCTGTTTGATGCTATTGTATTATGATCACTACTTCTCGCAATTTCCAATTCGGCAACACTGTCTTCTGATTCTCTTTGATGGTAAATTCTCACCTGATCCACAATAACAGTTATTCTTTTACCAAACTTCAATATTACTAAATTATTATTATTTTTCACACTCAGAACTTTATAGGGGCCCTCAAACTTTGGCATAAATTTACCCACTATTTTCTTACTTGCCGAACTCAACGGGTGAGTTTGAACTAATACTAGACCATCAACCTTCACATTAGCTTCACGCCTCTTCTTATTATAATATTTCGCCCACTTCTCGTGCTGGCGCTTTGTATGTATTCTAGCCTCTTCAAACAATTTTTCTATATTCCCACAAACTAAGTCTGATCCATCAGTTACCATTACTAATTTTTGAAATGGAGTGATTAACTTTCGACCTAAAAATAATTCCGCCGGTGTTTTACCCGTTGTCTCATGTACTGCTGTCCTAATAGCATAACCGAACTCTTGCAGAAATTGATCCCAGTTAGTGTGATTATCCGCGACAAAATTCGAAATCATTTTTAAAAGAGTACGATTAACTCTTTCCGTTTGATTAGCTTGTGGACGATATACCACAGTTTTAACCTTTAACGTGTTTTATGTTCAACCTGCGACATACTGGCTCAAAAACTTCGGATATCATTTGGGGGCCGTTGTCACTAACTATCTTAACAGGAGCTCCATAACGCGAAATATAATTCTCAAAAAATGCATTGGCAATTGCTTTAGCCGAAGCTTTCCTTAAGGGAACTATTTCAACCCATTTAGAAAAATTGTCTGTTATTACTAAAATAAATTTATAGCGTTCTGGACTAGTTGCAGGGTATGGGCCTAATAAATCTAAAGATACGATTTCATTCG
The DNA here is from genome assembly GCA_019973975.1 of Trichonephila clavata. Taxonomy (NCBI): domain Eukaryota; kingdom Metazoa; phylum Arthropoda; class Arachnida; order Araneae; family Nephilidae; genus Trichonephila; species Trichonephila clavata. Next base: position 29,553 of record BMAO01034925.1, read on the forward strand.
GAAAATGCGTTACTATCGGAATTAATTGACCAGCTGGTAATCCGTTCTTATAATTGAATTTTTGGCATTGCTCGCAGGTTGCTACATATTTATAAATGTATTTCCTCATGTACGGGAAATAACACGCGTCTTTTAAATTTAAGTAGGTTTTCTTTTTGCCTAAATGGCCCGCCATCGGCGAGTCATGGATTTCTCGCATAACATCTTTACGTAATGTTTTGGGTATAAATACTCTTAATTCACCTAGTGTGGTTGTATATTTTGCATGATATAACAATCCGTTAATTAGTTTAAAGTCGCGGGACCAATTTCTACAGATTGACTCATTAATGGAACTATCGTCAGGATTTTCTAAAAACCGCAAAATATGACCTAACTCCGGATCATTTCTCTGTTCCTCTCTCAACTGTTCTCTAGACGATAATACTAACGATCTAATCACCGCACAAGACACCTTTGGTTCTTCATTACTTTCTAACGGGTTTCTAGACAACATATCAGCCACTACATTTTGTGTACCTGGGCAATGTTCCCATTTTACATTAAAATTTGCCAACTTAAGCGTCCACCTTATCATTCTAGACGACAAATTCTTTCCATTCGTTAATTTGGTAAGTGCAGCATGGTCTGTTATCACTCTAACCGGCAAGGATCCGAAATACGTGCGATATTTATTTAATGCCCATATGACAGCTAAACATTCACGTTCCGTCACACTATAGTTTGTTTCAGCGCGGTTTAATGTTCTTGAGGCAAACGCAATAGGCCTATTATTCTGTGTCAATACTGCTCCTACCCCCACTGAGCTAGCATCCGTATAAAGTTCAAAAGCTTGGGAAAAATCTGGTAATTGTAACACTGGAGCTTCTGTCAGTGCTTTCTTAATACGATCAAAGGCTTCCTGCGCTGATTCCGACCAACGGAACTTAGAGTTTTTTCGTTTTAAATTATATAAGGGTTCACACATGTCTGCGTAGTTCTTAATAAACTTTTGATACCAACCCGTCATTCCTAAAAATTTTGCTACTTTGTTTTGCAGTTTTCGGAGGTTTCATTTCAATAATTGCTTTTACCTTCTCCTCATCTGTTTTAACTCCTTCTTTATTAATAACTAAACCCAAATAACGTAATTGTTCCCTCGCGAAATGACATTTTCACGATTCAACGTTAAACCAGCCTCCTGCAACAATCTGAATACTTCTCGTAAGTGGTCTACATGGCGTTCAAAAGATGGAGATGAAATGATAACATCATCCATATAACAGTGGGTAAAACGCCCGAGAATTGGCTTGAGAATCATTTCAATTGCCCTTTGAAAATTTGGAGCTGCCCCCGAAAGGCCAAATGGCATGCGAGTAAATGCAAAAGTACCATTTTTTGTAACAAACGCCGTCTTATGAATATCTTTGGGGTCTACTGCCATCTGAAAGTATCCGCTGCGTAAATCAAGTGATGACATAATTTTGGTGTGTGGAATATTAGTGATCAAATCATCAATTATTGATAGCGGATATCGCGGATACCTCGTGATCGCATTTAATTTCCTATAATCTATTGTAAACCTATAAGCTTCTGGGTCGTCTAACGACAACCCGTTTTCCTTCCGACATCAAACAACTGGAGATGCGTAAGGCGATGTTGTTGGAATTATCGTTCCATCGTCTAACATCTTCTGAACATGGTAGTTAATATACCCTGTTTGACCCTGTCATAGCGATAAGGTCTCGAAAAAACAGGAGGGTTATCACCCGTATCAATTTCATGACAAAACACATGTGTCAGACCTGGCTTAACTGAAAACAAGCCTTGAAATTCCTTAAACAAAATCTGCAATTTCTGTTTTTGCTCTGCATTTAACTTAGTGTTTGATAAATCTATCTGAACCGGTTCGTCCGAAATTGCCACTTTCTCAATCTGTGAATCCGGAATGATTAACGATTTTGTAAAAAAATTAAAAATAATCTTCGCATGTGACATAAAATCAATACCTAGGATGCATGGATATTGCATCTCAGCAATCACATGAAATTTCCACAACTTCGAAAATTCTCTTATTTTAATTCTTAACTCAATTGTGCCTAAATTTCTGCATTGTGACCCTTGAGCCGTAACTACTTCAGCTAACGATTTCTTAATAGGACAAAAAGAAAAATATGATCGGTATGTTTTTTCTGAAATAAATGACTTCTCCGCACCTGTATCCCAGAGAGCTTTTATAAATGTATCATGCAAAAGAATCGGCACATACGGAAGATCAACTGGTGATAATCGTAATGAATTAAGTTTAATTCTATTAGGAGGATTTGACTCAACTAGCGACCGTTTACCTCCCGCAACACGATCGCTTAGAAGTTTAAATTGGCATTTCTCTGTCTTTCGCAGTTGCAATCAACACGCCTCCAGTTCTGCTTTGCTGAATCATCACTAGGACCATTCCTAACCACCATCCTACGGTTCTGATACCGATCTGTTCGCTGATTTGGGTGGTTGTAGCGATTTCCTCCCTCGAATCCTTGATTTTGATAATTATGACGAGAAAAACTATTAGCACCCCTGCTTAGTCCTCTTTGATCATTTTGTCTATTTCCGACCCCTGTATCTCTCCAATTTCCATTATTCCTTCTTTCCTCAGGATTCCTACTCATATCCCAACCTCGTCTAGCAAAATGATTACTCGAACCTTGGTTTTCCCAGCAGCTATGACGTTCCTCATGCCGGTCTACCAACTCTACCAACTGAGCTTTCGTTGTGGGGTTTCGAACTTCTAAATAATCCATAATTTGGGGTTCTAGTCGCATTACTATGTGATCAACCAATTTTATCTCATCATAATTCAAATTTAAAGCCTTATGAACTTTTAATAGCTGGAAAGTAAAGTCTGACGGGGCTTGACCTCTCCGTTGTTTCGATGAAAAAAACTGAGCCTCTAACTCTGATTTATTCCGTACTACAGGAAAACTATCCGACAACTTCTTTTTAAGCGTTGCAAACGCAGTCGCTTCTTCATTTACACACTCGAATCCGATGACCTCAAACCAGTCTAACGCTCTCCCAATTAAATGACCTTTTAAATACGCACATGCTAGATTCGCCGGTATTTCATAGTAGGCTATGTTATCATCTATATTTGAAATTAACTCAGACACATTTTCTTTACCCGAAAAAAATAATTCCGGCAAAACTCTAAATCCTGCACTTGCTCTTAATTCCGGTATTTCGGTTGGGCGCCAGTGTCGTAGTCTATCACTACCTCTAAGATTATTAACTCCCCTTTGTATATTATCTAAATCTGAATGTGTTGAATTCATGATAAATTACTACTTATTTAATAAATCAATCTTATTTATTAACTTTTCTTAATTGAGAAATTACACAAATACTATTCAAATTTTAAGAACAATAAAATACAGTGGAGTATGGGAAGAATTCAATAATTATGAACGACGGAATCTTAACTGAATCTACGGCGGTCAACGCGTACAATTAAGCTACACACTTATACTTAAATTGTGAAATCGAGAGAACTAACCTGATACCTTTTGTTATGGCAGGTTCTTCTAACTACTTCTTCAATATCTGGATTGCTTTAATGAGCGACTTCAATCTCAGCTATCTCTCAGTTCTATCCCGAACTGATTTTACATATACTTTCCAATAGACCTTACTCCCGAAGACTATATTTCCACTAGAAAAACTACTCTCTCAATTCATTCTTTCTTCATTTCATTTCCCCCTTTTATATCATTTTCGAACTTGCTAAACCTTAACTTATAAAATATCTTATTTGCATAAATCACACTTTTGGCTCTCGGTGGAGATTGGTTGAAATAAATAAAACATTTAAAGAATGCGAGAGAAGGTTAGTGAAACGCGTAAGCACCCGTCACAACTTTCATAAGGTCTGAATTTTGCTGAAATTTTTTACCATTGGTCAACTTAAATTTGATTAACTTTTAAAGGTGAAATTTCAGGTGATGTGCATCTTGTTCTTTAATTTTTTTATTGTTTTGGTTTCATAGGATCATTTTTACACCATTTGCTTTCATATGTTTGATTTTTGAGAAAAACTTGTGTGTTTCTAGTTTGATAATGTTTTCCTTTTAGTATTTCTACATTTTAAGTTTTTGTAATATAGAGAAAGGGAACTATGTACAGGGCCAGCCATGTTGGTGGTGTGGCGGATGCTGTGTGCAGGGGCCCCAGAATGATCAAAACTAAAATGTACTCTTGCTTATGAAAACTTGACAATATTCCTATCGTAAGAAATGTTAATTTTGTCGTAAACATTACTATTGTAGATCTCTGAAATTCAACAATCTGCAAACTAATTCTTGAAATCATGCAGACTTTAACGGTTCGCACTACCACAGTTGAAGCATATAAGAAAGGGTTTTAAATTCTGAGAAACATTCCTGAACAACATTTCTTCTTAACAGGGGCGTAGCTATCACCGTATCAATGATACGGGCTCCCCTAGAGGCCCTGGACATGTGTAAGCAAAAAGTCGTAAAATATTATCAATGGTCATATTAAGAGTTCCTTTTTACGTTTATAAAATAGTATGTCATTGGCATAAAACGAATTTTCCGTGTGAATTCTGAATATCAGGAAACGCAGTAAGAAAAGTTTAAAAGCTGGTAAAATTACTCAAAATAATGAGAAGACAAGTAGAGGTGTGATCTTTGAATGTAGGAAAAACTTCTCATTCTAAGCGGATCGACAAAAAGATCGTTTGAAGCGAAATACAGATAACACTTATTAGGATGGAAAAAAATCCATTCAGAATGTTATTTGCTTGTAAATGACAATAACCCCTTCGTCTATTGATTGATTGACTGTAATAAACGTCGCACTAAGAAGCTACAGGAAAGCTTGGCCCTTAGTCGGAACTTTTTTCATAGATGGTCCAGAGAAAGAGAGTATTATATTATATTTATCCCGGTTCTCTTTTATTTCTGTAACAACCAGGAGACTGAATGTGCATTCATGGTGAGCAAGGGCTGGATAACTGCTTCCCGTTCCGAGAAAAGATAGGACCATAAGCGCCTGAAGTCTTCTGTTACCCTCCAAGTCTATAGTTAATTATTTTTTAAGGAATATCAATGAGTTCTCAACGTTGGTTCTCTGGGGGAAGGGGGAACGTTAAAGAAGAATTTCGGCACATTGGACAAAAGCACGATCGGGAAAAACACGATCAAGATTTATGACAGGCTTAAGGACGAATGAAAAGAATGGGACAGAATGACCCTGAGAAAAAGACCCCTTTTCAAAGTAAACTGAGGAAATTTTGCGTCAGTTTGACTTCCGAACTAATTTCTTTTAGCTTCCTGCGCTTATACAGACAAATCGGAGAACCATGTTTAAACAACAAAAAAAGGTAACTATATTTTCATTTTCAAATTCTCTTTTAGATTTTCAAGATTTAATGCGCAGGTATTTTAATCAGTGCTTAAGATAAAGTGAAAAAAATATTTTGTCGCATTTGTGTCGCATTTGTTACTGTTTTATTTATTTATTTATTTTTCGATTTACGTACATAAATATAAATAAGTGCCATCAGTTTCTTAGAATATTTTTATGATTATTAACATATTTAAATGTGTTTTCGTAGCTTGAATCTTAAAATATTTTCGACTGGCATTGTTATTCAAATGAAAAAATATTATTTGCCTCTCTTATAAAAATAATTTCTTGAGTCAGTTACAAAAAGCGATAATATTTCATTTTCGCTTTTTTTGTATTTTAATACAAAACATTAATGAGATTTTGAGAACATTCATTAATTATTTACCTTACTTAAAAGAATCCTAACAATAACTCGAAATTGAAATAAAACGTTATTATATTTATTGTGTTGATTTTTTGTTTGTAATCCTAACGTATTACGATAATTTTGTTTAGTAATATATGAGCCAATCTATAATCCCTAAATATTTCGTTAAAATTGCTTCAAACTGTTAAAAGAATTTTCAAAGAAAGAAAGTATATTTAGTTTACTTAAAAATACACTTTTCTTTCTATTTATTGAGGTAACGTGAAATAAACACATACTTTTTCTAATGTACTTTAAAACTGCTAAGAGAACCATTATTTTGTAAGATTAAATTTGAAAAGCACAAATTCTTTTTGTCTTTTTTGTATTTATTGTCATTTTAAGAGTGATTTTCTCGCGATATTTTTTGATTAAGATCTTTTGTCTAGACAACTTGAAAGGATATTCAGTGCAATCTAATAATTAAATATGTGTATAACTAATTATAAAAGTACATAAAAATCGTATAATTACTTTAAAATGCAAAATTTCTTTAAAATATTGTATAACATTCTGTATGCTTCTAATAACTTTAATCAAAATTCATCTATAATTATACTTAAAATCTTTAAAAAAGGCAACAATGCCAATACTATAGCAGAAATTTCGTATAAAAGCATTTAATGAAATGTTTATTTTTACAGAACAATAATAAATGTTGAAAAATATAGGTACTATTTTTTAATTGCTCCTACTTTAAAACTATTTAAAGTGGTAGTAAAATGTATTACAGAAATAAAAATATGATAAACACAATTTATAAAGTAGATAAGAAGAGAGAGAGGGAGAGAGTGAGATTTCAAACAAAATAGAAATGCGAAAAGTTATTCAATATGTAGTAAGATTTTTTTAATTTTGAGAAATGGAACTTTGAATGTAATTAAGATATAAATTTAGTTGAAAAATTGTAGATTTCTTTTGTGATATATTGTGGTGTTTGTCAAACAGTTTTGAGTTATCTTAGAAATTTCAAATTATTTTGGAAATGTTTTATTGTTCTGTTTAGTCACAAATATTAAGATTTTTGAAAAAACAAACAAGTATAGTAATAATACTAAACTAGAATTTGTAAAAAACATTTGTATTCAGTTAATGTTTTATTAACTTATATTTATAAACTTTAAAAGGAAACTTTACAAATCAAGAGAATTATAATTGTTTTTTCAGTTTTTAAAAGAAAACCTTCGAATTTTTGAATGCTTACTTTTGGTTGAGACACTTTAATAATTTTGATTATAAGTAATCCCGAAGCTAAGCTACGTTTTGTTCTAGAAATTAAACTAGGATTTCTGTAAAGAATAAAAGAATTAAACAAAATATGTGCGTATTAAATCGGAAATTTCATTCTTCTATCACAGAAAATTTGAAAAAAGATGAAATGTAATTTTATGAGAGTTTGGAAAAAAAAATTTAATGCTCTTTAGAAATTTTAGCTAAATTTTTGGACTGAATATTAAAAATTGCAGAGGGGGCAATCATTTGATAATGCGTCTAATATGTCCGGGCAGTACTCAGATCTACAGGCACGTATTAAAGAACACAGTTCAAGAGCAGTTTATATTCCTTGTGCCAGTCGTTCTTTAAATTTAGTGGGAAATTTAGCAGCAGAAAGTTGTAGCGATGCAATTAAATATTTTATGCTTGTACAGAAATTATTCAATATTTTTTCTGTGTCAACCCATTGCTGGCTAATTTTAAATAAAAATCTGGAAAGGAGTAAACATGCAAAATCTGTGAAAAAAAGTTTCAGATACACGATGGTCAACAAGAGCAGATGCCGTACGAGCTATAAGACTTGGTTATACACACATAGAAGAGGCCCGGGCTGAAATCCGTGATACAAATGAGAAGATCACAATATACTGGAGGCAACTTCTCTTTTGAAATAGATGGGGAAGTATGAAACTTCCCTAATGACCGTGATTTGGGATACCATACTCTAGAGGGTGAGTGCTACTAGCAAAGCATTACAATCAGTTGGGTGTGAGCTATTAAAAGGATCTAATCTACTGAAATCTTTAGAAAATTATATAGAAAATTTCAGGAATGAATTTGGAAAAATAGAACAAGAAGCAACTGCTTTACAGGGCTCTTTGAAAAAGGAAGTTGGACAAGCTTGCAGGCAGCGAAAGAGAAAAATTATTTTTGGTGAAACTAAAGAAGGTCATGAATTTGAACGTAGGGAAAATTTCTTGTTCAACACATTCTATGTCTTATGCGATAGGACAAGTGCAGAACTATCCCGATGAGCTGGAATATATGAAACTGTTAAAGAACACTTTTTTGTATTTTTTGACGAGAGGTTTTCTGAAATTAAGAAGAAAGCTGTACAAAAATTAAAGGATATTCACAAAGACGATATTGAATCGCTAAATTTTGACGATGAATTGGATCAGAGTTTTTGCTATTTTTAAAAGAAAACATACTATGAACAAACACTCCAATAGAAATTTATCGAGTTGCAAAAGAAATGGATCTTGACTTTCCCTAATGTCGAGATACTTTTAAAAATATTTTTAACTATACCGATATCAAATACATGAAGTGAGAGATCTTTTTCGGTTTTAAAGCGCGTTAAAAATTATTTAAGAAGTAGTATGGGAGAAGACACAAACTGAACAGCATGGCCATTTTATATATAGAACAAGATGTTTTGGACCAAATAGATACTGCAAAAATAATCGATGAAATTGCCCAAGAAAAATCAAATCGTAAGTTATATAGCAAAATTTTAAGCTTTTAAGTAAGGTTTTTTTTTTAATTCTTTAAAATAAAGTTTAAAGTTTTTTTGAGCCGTTAATTTTTTTTAGCTATACATTTTATTTTGAGAATTTAAGGTCAGCGAATTTTTTTCGACTCTTCATCCCAGGGGCCCCAAACCTTTTACCGCCAGGGGCCTCCAACTAGCTTAATCCGCCTCTGTATACGAGGGGTATTGCTAACGGACTTCATAATTGTAAGGTATGGTGTGACGTGTGGGAAAATTGATGGGTAGCGTGAGAATTAAGAAACTAAATACCGTAAAATCCGCTGTATAACGCGTACCTATACTTTGTGATGGATTTATTCGCGCCCTTTCTTAACATAATCCTCTTGGGAAATCTTTGGTCTATCAATTCGAGTTTAATCACAGCGAACCCTCCGAGGAAGAAAACCTGATTATGCAGATTAGGTCGGATATATATAGTCTAGGTTTTCAAGCTAGGGAGATAGAATGTGAGGTGAAGGATAGATGGCTACTGATCAGGTATAAGATCATTTTATTGAGTATTATAAAGATTTGATAGTTGAAAGAATTAAAGTGACGATTGGTCACTATAGTTAAATTATTGCTCGGGTATTTGGAGCAGTAGATTTGATCTTGATATAAGAGGATTGATATTTAAAGTCTTCTCATAGTTCGCGCATCTCGTTGTTTACCCACATATTGCTTTGATTGAGAGCATCTCGTCTCGTTTGAATTATTTGATTTATGGTGATAAATAGTGTGTTCAATGAATAGAGTGATTTTTAGATATGCCGAGTTTTCCTTCCCTTTCTCCCACAGCTGTAGGTGAAACTGAGAGAACATCGCAGTCATTACAACTTTCAAGCTGCAATTTTTAATTTTTTGGTATATTCGCCGTATATAACGCGAACTTTCTTTTTTAAAAAGGCACCTGAAATGTACGTGCGAAAAGCTCGTATGATTTTAAGTAATTTATTTAGAAAAAAAATAGTACATTTCTAAAACTATACAACCATTTAAGGCATAAGTTATGTCATTCTTTTTATAAAATGAACAGTATTTCAAAAAAGGCAAGGCCTACTTTTTTTTCTATGCTCATTTTTATTTTATTTTTAAAGCTATCATTTTTATATCCGACGTTTCGACATTATTTTGTGTGTGTGTGTTAAAAGTGCGCGTTATACGCCGGATTTTACGGTAATTGATTTTTTACGTCCACAGTTGTTATTTATTACAGTATGTTCAGTGGGGTTGCAAGTTATTCAAGCTATTGCCATTCCACAGAATATGTAATTTGTGCAGGCGGACAATCTTTCTTTCCAGTGTTTCGAAACGGACTGTCTCTTCACACACTTGGGTTGGGGGCGGTCGCCTTTAACACCTCGAATTACATTCGGGGCTCATGCTTGCCGGAAGTGTTGTGATGTCAAATAAAAGGACTCCACAATATTTTAAGGGAGCACGTGTGGACATGGACGGCGTAATTGCAGGTTCGAAGCGGAAAACGTTCCAATGGAAAAGTGATTTCGGTGACACCTAAGCTGATTCCTACTCTCAACATTTTGACACAATTTACGTGCATCAGCTCAGATCCTGTGCCTCATCAGCTGTGTGGATGAGGCACAGGATCTGAGCACACAACCCGACAGAATCAACACCGGAGACAACACGGACACTCGGCTACTGTATTTGCTGAATCAGAGACTGGTGGATACTAGGATTTGACAGTTTTTCAAATCCGGTTTTTAAAATAAATTTGTCACATTTGAAAATCGGTTTTAAAATCAAAGTAACTGGTTTAAAGAATTATTTGGCATCATTTAAATGGCTGAAGCTGAAGCGAAATAAAAGTTTCAAGTGAGGAATCGGATCTTGCAGATCAATCCATTTCACAAATTACAAAAATTTGTAAGTCCTTTAGGAAATTTCCAGGAAACACCAATCTTCAAAATTATATTAAAAAAGAAAAATGAAAGGAATTTTTTAAATTGGATTCTCGATTGCAAAACAAGGAGGAACCGTATGGAGCACATGAGTGGAAGATTTCTTGTATTAAAAGATTGTGTTATTTTAGTATTGAATGATATTGGTTCTTCTTATATGGGGAACGAGCTCCCTATCCTAAACTTTTAGTACTTCATAAAGTTTTTGGACCGATTCGTTTAGTACCTGAAGGCATAGGGTGACGAGATACCAATTTATTAACAAGTGAGGTCATATGTGAATTTTTGTTAAATGAACACTGAAATAAGTTTGAAACTATTTAAGCTTCAGATAAACGAATTTGAGGGGAAAAAAACCCAAATAGAATTAGCAATTTTTTTGCTCTTTCAAACATTTGAAAAACGCACAAAACATTTCTAGTTCAGTGAATAAATCTAGTGTCCTTAGCTTCAAAAGTCGAAATTAAGTTATCTGGAAAGATATTTTCGAGAATATTTCCAAATTCTTATGTGGAAACCAATTCTGATGAAGAGCAAATCGAAGAAACTACTTATCGGAGTAATGCTTTTTTAAAAGAAGTCATGGAAAAATCAATTTATAAGTTTCTTGAAGACTCTGATGAAAAAATTACGAATCCAAAGACACTGAAAGGTGAATTTTAATTATTTGAGGCAACAAATAAAAGAACAAAAAAATTTAAATTCGTTTTTTGATGCCCTTAAAGTTACAAAACCAAACTCAGTAGCTAATAGACGAGTATTTTCAATTTCAGGCAATATCGTGACCAAAATAAGAACAAGACTTAACCACCATTCAGTGAATGTTTTATGTTTTTTAAAATCCTGTTTTTTAGGAGAAATTAAAATTATTGGAAATAGTATAATTATTATTCGAAATTTTTGTTTCAGTTTTCTCCTTGATTTTTTTTGTTTTGACATTGAATTTGTTTTTTGTTATTTTATATAAATGAAACAAAATACTTTCCCTATTCTATTTATTTTTTTTTAAATCTTTTTGTAGCAAAATTCGAAAACTGACTAAAACCGGTTTTTCAAAAAGTCGGTGTCGGATATTAGGGGATTACTTCATACCTTAATAAATACTATAAATCATGCTTTCAATATGTCTCTAAATCAAGTAATTGCTTATTTCTTCACTATGTATTTGTAAGCATTATTTTCAGGAACACAAATCTATGGATATAATCGGCCAGGATAAAAACATCTCAATCATCATTGGGAAAAAATGAAGTAACAAACATGCAAGATGAAACCCTATTTCTCTGGATTTTGTACGAAAATTGACAGCGATGCTAATGATACATTCAGTTTTCTATCGTTCAAAAAGATTTTTTTCCCTTTAGAAAACTAGGTCGTGGGGAAGTGATACTTCTGACCTAGGCATTTTTCTGAGAACGCCTGTCAGAAATGATCACACTAAGAATGTTATGCATCCGAAGAAATATCGCGATCAAGACTTTTCTGATGGGATATTTCAATCACTTTTGTTTTACATTTCAAACTGATTTAAAGAAGAGTAGAAATTAATTAAAATTTAAGTAGTCAGAAAATGTTCTCGGTTTTTAAAAAGTGTCACTTAAAATTTTAACACACGCATATATATATATACAGTCGACTCTTGATTATTCGAAGTTGGATGGACCAATGAAAAACTTCGAATTATCAAGAGGGTAGAAAAAAATTTCCAAAATACAAGAAGAGAAATTTTTTTCCAACACATTTAAATTTGTAACTGTGTAATAAAACAACAATTGTACATTTGTATAAAAATATTTTTAAATATTTTTTAAAGGTACATTTTATACAGTATAAATATTATACACAAGTTAAAAGTTCTATATTAAAAGAATGCATTCAAAACATTCATACTCAATCCTAAGCATCTCTTCTTCACAATAGCGGCCCATTCTTTCTGAACACATGTGTCGCAAGGCCACGTGTTGAACGAAAGATGTGGTAGGCTGAAAACAGGTGCGGTTGGTCTATTGTCCAATTAAAGGAATGAAAAAAATAAAAATGTCTTTTCACCTGAGGAACCGGAAATCATTAAGAAGGGGTAGCAGACAGATGGTCATCAAAAGGGCTATATTACAAGGAATACACGCAAAGACAGCACAAAGCAAATCTTGTAAGCTTCGACCTGTTTATTACAGGACTACACATGATAGTGAGTGTTTGAATTGTCGAGAGTTTTATAAGATATATTCGAATTATAGCGTGTTGTAGTCTGGCCAGCCACAGATATAACTTCGTAATATTGAGTGCACCAAAATGTATTGTTTTAGTTCGAAATATCAAGAGTCTTGCTGGGGTGTGAGCATATACTTCGAATTATCGAGAGGTTCGTATTACAGAAGGTTTGAATTATCGAGAGTTGACTGTATATATATATTCTCGATAAACTCCTGTTTAAATTTTTTAGACTTTCTGTTAGTTATAAAGTAGTTTTAAAATATACAGAGTGAAATACGTTTAAAGCGAAAACGCTTAAGATGAAATATTGGTTTACACGAAACAATACAACGGTCCTGACAAACTGCTATGTATTTTCATGCGTTCCCTCCCCCTTCCTCTAAACACTATACGAAAATCGCTTAAAACGAAAAGATGGAGAAGGAGGATATTGTAACTGAACCGGCACTTAATGAAATGTTTGGGAAATTTTCTGTATTATTAGACTTTTCTACAGTATTATGGAAAGAATTCGTTGCAGAAGACGTTGATAATGTGTGTACAGCCCCAATTATGGCAGACAAACACATTTTGGAGTTTGTTCAAAGCTCAAAAAATATCATTGATGCAGATTCCGACGACGAAAATGAAATGAATAATGCAGCTCCTTTTTGCAAGTCTTCCGAAATAAGGAACATCATAAAAAGTATGCGCAGTTGCTCGCTATCGAATGTTGAAATTGTGGGGGTGACCTATTTGGCACCGCTCCTTCTCCTTCTTGCCTACCTAAGGGTATGGGGGAGGGAAACAAAGCATCACCAACAACTTCCATAATAGGTATTATTTTATTTCTCTTCAAACACACTTAATCAATCACAAGTGAAACTACAAAAGGAGACCCTAAGAGTGATAGATAAAGCAAGCAATCTCTATTCTCAATGGATAAGTAAACACGACTAAGTGAACAAGCGCTAGTGATCCGATTACTAAACCTAATTCAATCTATCTTAGATCCTTAATCTAATAATTTATTATCTTAGTAACTCCTTCCTTAACTCGTGCTATGTTTGTGAAATACTCAATGAAATATTCTAATATATTCTCACCTACGTATTACCACAACAGCTCTCCTGCTCCTTCTATCTTACATCTATAAAACCTAGACTTTATATAGCCAAACTAATTGAAATATCAGGGTTTCTTCTTGAGAGGCTGTGAATTAATGTGAATGCTGGCCCCAAAGTTTCCCCAAGAGGATTAATGAAATAATGACTCGTATAGATCCGTCACAAAATTAATTAGAAAATGGACATCATCAAACAATTTTTTGAAAATTTGAAGCTGAAAAAAACAATGCAAAGAAAATTATCAGATTATGTTCCAAAAACTCAATAAATGTTTGGTTTTTCAAAAAAATTGAAAATTTTGTATTAAATTTCATTAAGTTCCTGTGAATGTTTTTGTTTCATTGATTTTTATTAAATGCATGCATATATACATATCTATGTAAATAAAATGTGCTCTAATAAATTTAATTTTGTTAAATTTGTTTTTCATTTCATTTACTTATTTATTTTGCACAATATCCATTAACACGGGGGAAAAAATGTATTTCAGTACCCTCGGTTTCGTGTTAAGCGATTTTCATTGTAGTTGTATCAAATGAATTCATTTTTATTTTGACAGTAACTTACTTTTACGACTTGTTGCAAAATACATTCGTTTCTTTTTTTCACTCTTCCCTTTCCCGATTAAATCAGTTCTTTTTATAACGATTGAAAGTATTCCTTTTGTACCTCAGATGCTGATACAGAAGTATGTAATAAACATAATTTTTGAAAATGCTTTGATAAACACATAATGCCGTACTTCTAATATTGTACAGTAAACATATGAAGTTTCTCAGCTACCATACCGATTTTAAATCCAACTCTTACAATTGTTTATTGCCTATATACTTACATTTCTAGCAAATATGAAATCAATTTAAGTAGACTGCGTTTTTCAAAAAGTAACTGAATTGTACATGAGAAAAAAATTGAAATGTATTTAGTAATAAATAACAAATGTAATATATAAAAATTTTATTATCAAACTTTTTGACTTTAAAGGAAAGGACGAAGGCCCCCTCCCCTTTTTTTTTAACCTTCTTCTTCACTAAGTTTTTTAATGTTGCGAAAGTAGGTAGAGGCTGTCATTCGAATACAGTTCTCCAAGTTGTTGCACCCCGGAAGTTGCAGGTGTATTTTGAGACACCGAAGAAGTAGACATTGTTATAAAAATAATTACTTTTTATTTCTTAATGATCAATTTATTATTAATTCAAATTTAATAACCGTGGGAGCAATTTTAATTCATTTCCTTATCTGAACTTATAAAACTATCAAATAGACACTTATCTCTTGATTCCGATTGTAGATCACTTGTCGTATCTTTCCTGAGGTACTACAGTCCTCTCTTCAAATCTGCTTCTCTATTGTTTCCACTTCTCCAAACAACAGTTCTTGCTTGATTGTTAACTTAAGGACTAACCATCAACGATTAACGATTCTTTCTTACACACCCATTGCCAGGGTTTAAATATCACTTACATATAATTAAGTTATCTCTACGGAAGGTGGTTTTAAACTCAAACTACAGTTAACGAACAATTTCCCCAAGGGGATTAGTTAAAGAACCCGTTACAAAGTGTTCATCAGAGAGATTAAAATTTATTAAAAAGGAGTGCAAAAAAATATACTGGAAAAAGAAATCTCGTACAAATATGTAGAGCTGGCCCTTGCCTTCCCTTTGGGACAAATTAGGATCAAAATTGGATAATTTGCTGAGGGAACTAGACAAACCAAATATTTTCAGAGCATGAAGAAAGCGGTTTTACAGCTAATCATTTTGAAATTTAATCAGTTCCGACTCCACTGCAGCAATGCCTTCCAGAAATTCAAAATGCTCCATGACAAAAGTAAAGAGCTCTTTAGCACCAATCTCTATAACAGGCTAACTGAAGCGTTGACGCGATCTACCGTAAATGCTTCCGAGAGCTACTTAGTAGCTTGCGATCGACGATTTGGAGATCATTGTTGTAGAGAGAATGGTGTTTGAAGAACATGACGGAGGTATGGGGAACATTCACCGTTTATAGAGGCCATGTTGAATGGGCGTTCTTTGGGCATCCAGACTGTAACAGTCCCGTATCTGGTATTTTGTGATGGTGGGCATGGTGAAAGAGGAGGTTTTCAGTCTGCGTAGAGGAATTACGGTCATTGGCTGAGACGAGGAGATCCGGGAGGCGTGCCTATGGTTCTTCTTCAGGATAGAGTAGAAGCAATATTTGGCTTATACGTGAGAGCTTAGAGACTGCTCTCTGATTGGTCAATGGTAACGTGAACAAAAACTCCGATTGGTTGCCCGGGGTTTGAGAATTGGGAAAGTGGGAGGAGCTTGCCAAGTGGGTTAAAATAGAATTTAACGTGGGAAAAAAATTAAAGAAAATATGAAAAATTAAATTTACTAAGATACAATAATTAAAATTTATCGCAAAGAAATTAAAAATGTTATGGAGGATTATAAGAATCAAGAAGAATTCTTCTTAGCCTTTTAGTTTTATTATTGGGATTATAAGAGAGATTAGGTTAAGCATATTTACATTATTTGTTTCAGGTAAACCATAAAAAGGTTGATTGCAATTTTCTGGATATGAGATGTAAAGCTATTGATTTTTAAGGCATTACGTATGTCATAATTGTCATATATCTTGTGGCTTTGACGATCATATGTATGAATAGAGGGCATGTTGAATCTATCGGGTACCAAAAAACTCGCATTGGAGGGTGTGGAGTGGGGTGCAAGCACAAATGTCGTCTTTGTCACTTGACCTCGTTCAAAATTATGAGGTCCGTTGCCAATGGGCGTCCAAGTTGTTTTATAATGCGATATTAATAAACACTCACTTATTCCATATTTTTTTAATGGAATAAATTTTAAACAACGTGCCATTAATTCTACCTTTTAGAAAAAATTATAAGAATACAGACTTAATGAATAAAAACAGGTTTAGAAAAACTGTATTTATTAAACAGGTAGTGACATTAATTTGAAAATTAATCTGATATTTATTTCAGGATTTACACTCATAGACAAGAAAATTAGCGTACCAAGAAGGAGTCGTCAAACTGAAACGAAATTTTACATAAGTAATGACTACTTTGACATAAGTAAATGATTAGAAAATCAAAGAAAAAGGACCTTTTTTTTTTCAGAGAAAAAGGCAAAAGAACGGAGGATTTAATACCCTGTTGAGGCGAATGCACGAGGCGATACAATTGGGCATTGAGGCATACAAGTTCTGTATGATGTCTTGCGACATTTCATTCCATATTTGTTGTAACCTTGCTTCTAGTTCGTTCAAACTCGTGGGATGCCCAACTTGCCGTCCCACATAATCCCAGAAATGCTCGTTTGGAGACAAATCTGGGGATCGGACATGCCAAGGAAGGGTAGTAACAGTGCGGAAAAAGCCTTGTGATATCCTTGCCGTGTGAGGTCGAGCATTGTCTTGTTGAACAAGGGTTCCTGGTAGCCGTTGCTTGAAAGGCAACACAAGTGGTTGCAGGATGTCATGGACATACCGCTGGGCTGTCATGGTACCACGGATCAATACTAGGCGTGACCGTGTATTGTAAGCAAAGGCACCTTATACCATCACACCAACTGTGGGAGCGGTGTGTCGCTGTAAAGCAAAGGCAGGATTGAGGCTTTCCCCACGGGGTCTCCACCCACGAACACGATTGTCATCACTGCTGAGATTGAATCTGGATTTGTAGCTAAAGACGACCTGGTTTCATTCCACTGCAGTCCAGTTTCCTCGTGCGCGGCACCCTTCCAAACAAAAGGTGTCGATGGGTGGGCGTCAAGGGCAGCACACGTAATGGGCGCCGCGATCCCAAATGTCCTTCAGCCAGGCGCCTTCGTATGGTTTGAGAAGATACAGGAGCCCCTAGAGAAGGAGCTACCTGTGCCTGGATGGCGGCCGATGAAGCAGTTGTCTGTACGCGTGCATTTCTTACGATGTGGCGGTCTTCTCGACGACTGGTCTGTCAAGGTCGTCCTGAGCCTGGTCTTCGTATAAATGACATCTCTCGGATCCACTGGTCCCAACACCTCCTCACAATTCAATCAGAATGGCCTAATTGACGAGCTACTCGCCTAGCTGACCACCCAGCTTACACCATACCAATGATTCAACCCCGCTCAAACTGCGACAGCTGCTCATATTGTCTTCGAAAATGGTGTAATGGCATGTCTACCTCAGGTCTTCCTTTGTAAATGATTCAGCACACTCAAACAAGCTTTGGTTACCTGTTTTATACTTCACGGAGAATGATGTTAAACGCCCTCTACCGGCTATACGTAATGCGCATTCACGCTGCATTTCTAATCATTTGCATATCTCCCGACATGTTTATGCCAAGTTTCGTTACGATGCCGCAATTATTTCTTGATGCGCTAATTTTTTTGTCCACGAGTATACTATTATCATTAAACGGTTGTATCACTATCCGCGGTAGCTTAGTGGTCAAGGTAACGGACTCGTGACAGGCGTGTCATGAGTTCGAGCCCAGTACCGCTGAAGATCCGCCATACAGAGGAGGCTGATGCTGTTAAATATGTCGAGGCTCAAACGTCCTCCGGTTTGTGTGGGTGGGAGTTAGAAAAGGGGGTTTCATCCTCGTCACTTGACTTTGGTTTAAAACTGCGTAGACTATGGCCAAAAACCCTCGTGTAGCTGAATAGTGTGATATGAATACTCATTTTTTTACTCGACTCCATAATGAACTGTACATGTGCATTTATATTTGATGATGCACATGCCTAGTTTTACAATAAGCATATCGATAAGACGAAGTCGTCGATTCGTAATATGGCCGAGAAAAGACACCCAACGACCCTGCAATCTCATAATTTTTGAAAGTCACCATAACAATTAATTTTCTTTCTCTTAATGACTAATTAGTTGATTCAAAAGCATTTCCGCACGAAATATAAACAATGCCCACTATTTCATTCACGCTGCTGTAGTGTACGTGATACTTGTTTTGACTCTTAAGTCAGGGCAAAAGTTTAAAAATTTTAAAGACAACTTCAGAACAATATAAAAATTGTTTTGTTTCAAGAAAGTAATAAATTAAGATCATTGTACTTTAAAAAAAGTCGGAAGATTACTTAACTGTATTTTTTGTGATAGAATTATCAATTACATCCCTACTTAGCTTTCTGGATTCGCCCAAGGTAATTAATCGCGATAGAGGCACACACCTGGAAAAACTCGTTTGAGATTCTATTCCGTAAACTGGCTACAAGTGAAACTCTTCTGGATGGAAACTCATTTGTTTTAGTTACAATACCTCACAAACAAAATAGTTCTATTTATTATTTATTTTTCAAAAATAAATGAGAGAGTCAGGTATTATGGAATGCTATTTTCATTTCTAAAAATAACTTTACTGGTTTTTGATAAAAATTGTGAGGGGTTATCACTTGTTAAAAAAATAATAATATTTATTTATTTATTTTGTTATAAAAAATTTATTTTGAAGATAAATGATAAAAGAGAGTATTTTGGAACAGTCGAGTAATATGGAATAGGGGTTCAAACATTCGGAAAACTAATTAAAACTTCTTAAAACACAGCTTTTTTTAAATATAAAAGCCATATCTTTAAGAATACATGAAAGTTATTTCTGTATCGAGTCTTTTTACAAAAGTCACAAATATAATCCTTATCTGCTAATACCTGTATTATGGAATACAAGGTATTCCAAAATAGGTTTCCAACACACCATCTTGGAAAATGAGCCTTTAAACTGAAGGGGAAAAAAACATTGTCTGTTAATAAACGACCACAATATTATAAACTACAGTTCTTTTAGCATGCATCTTTAATGTTCAAGTCTGTAATTACATTTTTTAATAAAAGTTGAATATAATAGGTAAGAATTAATCTTAAAACCAGTATAAA
The DNA here is from genome assembly GCA_019973975.1 of Trichonephila clavata. NCBI lineage: Eukaryota > Metazoa > Arthropoda > Arachnida > Araneae > Nephilidae > Trichonephila > Trichonephila clavata. The sequence continues at coordinate 49,244 of BMAO01034925.1, forward strand.
AAGAGTGCTGACGTTTAACTAGCATATGATTATCCAGGTTAAGTTAAATCTTCATAACAAATTTAACAAAAGCTGTTTTATGCGATGGGGCTGCCATCTAGAGAAATAATACCGACTTAAATATATCTCAAACTACAATTAATTAATTAACTTTAATTCATGAATTAATATTCTAAAAAAACTGCATGAACATCAAGTGTCATCCACTATAAGTTTAAAAAATGTGTATGAATTTGAGTGGATGAATAACAAGTATTCTATTAACGATTGACAATCTGAATAAGATTTCAATAAATATATGTAGGAAGAGTATGAAATAATAGTAGGAATTGAAAAACAATCCTTAAAATACAGAATAAAGCAGCAAAATTCACAAAATAAATCTCAAAAGTTCTTCACGCCTTTTACAGCCCTCAGACACAACGATCAGTGTCTGAAAATACAAATGCGTAATGATTAAGATTATTTTCAAGTTCTGGCTCGATCGTAGCAACTAATTGCTAGTCGACTCTATAACGAACAAAATAATACTGACTCAGTTTCGGCGAGCTACTCCCTAGATATATATCACACGGATCTTTCGAGAAAGAATATTGATGATATATATAAGTTTCTCCAGTAATTTTCAGAAGCATCCATATGGTAGCCAAAAATGATTCAAACATTTTGACAAGTTTCCATTGAATCGCCATTATAATGCAAGGAACGGCGTTGTTTGCAAATATTTCAATTTTAGTGTAAAAGTTACACAACGGAAAGTAAAATTAACGCATTACACATGCAAATATAAAATATTTACACTATTTTAAGCATTCATTGCACAAAATTTCATGAAATATCCGCACAGTTTCATTCCATATATTTTATAACGTTAACTGTATTTCATGATGTTATATTACTATGCATTGTTTTTTTAAGTTATTGATATCTTTATTCTTATATTAAGCCTTCGATTGTGTTGAAAAACATTCCCTCCCACCTTCCTCAAAATTGATTTCCGCAAAACACATTTTCTCCACAAAAGAAACATGTTTTCCAAATTTCAAGGTCAAATAGTTTTAAATTTTTTTTTGTCAAAACATCCCGCAACTCTCATTGGGAGTTGATCCCCTTCCACACACACAAACCGTTCTTCGCTGATCTCTACTCAACAAAAGGATCATGCCTGCCAAATTTCAAGTTTCTCGGTATAATAGGTCCGGAGCTCTCGTGGTTAATGAGTGAATGAGTCACTTTTCTCCTATAGTGTAGGATTTTGGAGGAAGTAATAATATATTCCATTCAATGTGTTTACACTCTCTCCAATAGATGGCAATACAAGCCTCCCCCTCCTCCTCGGAATGCGGGATTTTTTATTTCTTCTGAGGGTGCGGATTAGAGAGAAGGGAAAAAAGAGTGTGGTTGATGAGCTTCATGATAGTTCTGGACGTGGTTTCTCTATTTAATGTAAGTGAAATAACCACTTAAATGTTATTTTGTATTCAATTGCATTTGTAAATGTTTTAAAGGCTTTTGAAAGTAATTAAGAATTAATTTTGTATTAATCGGCTTTCCTTGCATTTTACCAATTACCCTGGACACCATGAAAAATCATCTGTATAAATAATATACACCTCTACATATATGCACAGATAAAGTAAAAGATATATGCAATCTTGTGACACCATAAAAACGACATCCAATTTTAAGTGAGATTTCATCTACTTGTGAAGTTCGAAATTTTTTTTATTAGATGCTCATTAAAAAGAGAACATTTTTTGAGAAAATGAACATTTTCTTTTTTCAAGCAGAAAGCAATATCTTAATGCCATTCATGTCCCCAAACGGTAAATTTAATTTAATAGGCTCATTTAAAGTAATGCTTTTTCTTGTTCCGTTTTTCTCTCTCCTCAGGCTTCCCAGAACAAGAAAATTCCATAGCTCTTTCGTTTATGGCGTAATTGCTTCTTTAAAAAAAGAAAAGAAAAAGAAGAAAAAACTTCTGATATTTCATCCATCATAACGAAGGTCTCCCCTCCTTTTTCTACTCGAGATTACTAAAGCATTCGGGTCATGCCGCGAATAAAAACATTAGCAAAAAACCGCAGCTCGTATTTTGTTTCGAATGCAGTAAAAAGCAACACGGCGCGAACCTTATTGCTTACGAATTCGACCTAGAACTTTATTCTATTTAAATCACTTAATCAGAATATAGCCAAAAAAGAGTTTTCGGATAATCGTCGGAATTTTTGAAAACGAAACTATCAGAGGGTAGGGGGTAAAGGAGCATGATTTTCCCTACTGGTAGGGAAGAAGTTCAGCTGGAGTTTATGGTGTAAGAAAGTGCTTTTTCTCCCTTCCATCAATGCGCTGTCTTTCGTGGAGGACGATAATCAACAAGAAGTGATCCGATTTGGCCTGTTCCTAACGGCATGGTGTTGCTAACAGGTGATAACAGGGTTCAATCAGGTAAGCTGTTCAATCTGTTTCTTGCTATTTTTCTTACGCCATGGAAATATGAACTAAATCATTCCACTGAGTGGAACAATATATTTTCCCGAAAATTATGCTTTCTTTGAAATTTTATTCTTTTTTATATTTCATGGATTCTTTTCTTAAAATTTTGTAAAAAAAAATAATTTTTTTAACGTAGTTGTAAAAATAATATGACGAAGTGAAAAAACTGAATATTTTACGCATTCTGCACAAACATTTTTGGTGTTTTTTTAAAAGCTGTTAATTAAATATATATATACATGGCCACAAAACATGTTAAACCCCACTTTTATATAAAATATTTTATATATAAGCTGTCCTAAGTCAGTAATGTTGATAATACTGTAGAATCCATTCTTTTTATTTTTATATGAAACTCTATTATTTTAATTTTTCATATTTCCTTTTAAATTCTGTTGTCTGGTCATCTAGCAATTTCAATTCTTTTCAGTTTTAATCATGTTTATTCATCTCTCTCTTATAGAGAAATTTTGATTATATATATATATATATATATATATATATATATATATATCCTATTTAATTGAGGATAATTTTTTAAGAAAATTATTTTCATTTCATATTAATGCATTTTCTAAAAATATTTCAGGAAATGCTTTAGAGTACCAGGGTCTTGTGCCCGAAAGAGAAAATAACAAAATTTTGATTCCTTGTTTTTGTGAAAAATATCATTTAATATTTCTAAAAGAGCTTAAATTTTTTTCTCTTTGAGTAATAATAACATTTTGAATATTCTCTTAAACTGCAACGATAATTTTTTACTTCAAACATTTTTTCTATTTAATTGAACAAAGATAAAGTTGTTGACATCACATCTATACATTTTCATTTAAGTGCTATTTTTTAAAGTATTTATTAAATATGCAAAACATTTTGCACGCATGTACAAAACAAAACATAGTGATCAAGCTCTTGTAGCATAAACAGAGTATAATTTCTTTGAAATTATACTGTATTAAACTGATCAAACTTAAGAATTTTGAAACATTTTTATTTTACTCCTTTTTTATGTATAAAACTAATTTTAAGAAATTAAGAATTATTTACAGAAAATTAATTTTTGGTTCAGTATATGCACATGTATCCTGTACATAAGGATAAAAAAATTTAGAAGCCCACGTGCAACAGTTTTTCCCCCTCTATGCTAAAATATAAAAAAAAATAATACTCTTGAGAAAAGAGGGGAAAAAAACTTGTTTTCACAAATAATACATTATATATTTTTTTCAATTTTATTTTTTACAGCTTGGGATAATTTTATCAACAAACACATAAAATTTATATATTTTGGGACTAAAAAAAATAAGCAACGTTTCTTTAAAACTAAAAATGAATTCGATTTTTTGAAGATTTATGACATTTTAGTATCCTTAAATGAATTAGATGTTAAATTGAAAAACGCAATGTGAAACAGCTAAAAATATATTTATTTTTGCTAAAAAATTTTAATTATTAGTTTTTAGTTTATTAATATGAAATATAAATTAAAATTGTAAATATAAATAAATTGCAGTTTAAATTATTGTAATTTATTCATTTTTATAATTTCCCTGTGGCATGCTTAAATTTTCAGCTAAAATTTTTCTTGTTGGTATTTTTTGGGGGGGGAGGGGGGAGGTTATGAATTGAGACTATTTTTTGCAAAGAAATAACCATGCTTTTGTTTCACTTTATAAAAGCAAATATGAATATTTTTTAAATGCTCTATTTATCCCAAAATTAAATTTGTATCTGGGGCATTTATAAAATTTTCAATTTAAATCAAATAGATTGTGAGAATTTCAACTATGTATGTATTATCTTTTATAACTGCGAAGAAATTTTTTCTTAAAAACCTCACTCAAAAAAAAACTCTTTCTCGGGCGAAATTTGTAGAGCATTAGCCATTTAAGTATTGATAGAATAATGTTAATTATGGGGGGGAGATGTCAAAAAAAGTCGAATAAACTGATTTTTATCACAATAAGTATGTTATTGATGAATTCGTTATAACTTTAATACTGTTCTAGAACAACTTATTTTTGCAATCCTATTAAAAATAAAATTTGTTATTGTTCGTTTGTGTGTGATTCCACCATTTTATTTAGCGATCAATGCGAAATAATGATTATGTTTTTGTTTTGGAGGGTAGAATATTATTTTACAACACTACAGATATTGTTCTATCACATTTCTCTCAAAATCATTTGACTTAATATATAAGTAAGTACATGTATTCCCCGGTAAACTGTACAAAATATGTATGTGATTGAAAACAATGAATTGCTCTAGAGAATTAAATGTAGCTTTTTAAAAAAAATTCTTCACTTTCCGAACACTTGAGATTTTGTTGAGTTTTGCGATATGTTTAGAAACAAAATGTAATTCTATTGAAAAAACTATAAAGCATTTTATTAAATTACATCATTATGAAATTTAAAATAAAATTATATAAGATCTAACAGCAAAAAAAAAAAATTGATTTGAATAAACGTGATTTTGTTACGAGCAATGCACATTTTTCTTTTGCTTTTATCTGATTACTAGTTTTAAAAAACGTAATATTATATCATCGAACAAAAAACTTAATAATTTAAAGTTTAGTTTCACGATGCATTCTTTCATTGTTCTTTAAACTACCAATTTTTTTTCTTTCACAACTCTATGTTCTGGATGGACCACTTCTGAGAATGTTTGATCGTTGATTGGATTGACCATTTCTGAGAAGCAATGACATTTTCTTCAGAACTTTTATGTCCAGCGATTACGTCAGTATGAAAAAAACTATGTTGATATACTTGTCCGATGCATTCGGAGCTATTTATTTTTATTCTCCTATTAGGGTTTTCTGTCATTTGGACCATCTGGTCGATTTCTTTGTTTCCAAACGTTCATTAGAATAAAAAAATAAGAAAAAATGTAGGTGGAGGATGACCTTCTCTTAGGTTTCTTTTTCTGACCTTATCTGCTATCAAGGTTTGTTGAAGCGATTTCTGAATCTGAAGCAATGAATCAAATTCACTCGAATTAATAGGGATGGCAAGCCAGATGAAAGAGAAAAAAAATGATTTAAAAAAAAAAATGGAACTCTTGAAACGCAACCGTTCTGTCGTTTTGGCAAAACGTGGTACATTTGAAATGTAAATGTGTGGTGAATGTAAAATAATTAAATTAATGTATTCAATTGAGAATGTGGTGTTGAATAAGTGATTAGCGATCGTTTCCTCCTTTTTTTAATGCGAAGTCATTATTTTAAGTATTGATATACTTAATAAGAACATAAATGGTAAACATTAGTGAAAAGAATTTAACAATTTCATATTTTTATGTGCATCTTCGTATATTATACTTGCAAAAAGTAAAAAATTATAATATTAATATTGTTTATAAGAAAATATCTAAGTTACTTGTGTTGTGTTTTTATTATATCTATAACGTAGTAAAAATGCAGATTTAAAGAGTAAAGAAAAATTATATAAATTCATACTTTTAAAAGCTAATTACTCTTTTTTTCTTAAAGAATTAGTTTTCCTTTTGATTACCTACCTCTGTTTACATAAATTTCTAATATAATAATTCTTTTGCTAATAAAAGAAATGGTTTGTATGAATTTGATTTGTTAAGAGACAAAAATTTTTACTTTAGAACTTTCACTATTTAAATACAACATTAATGCGTTCGTTATATAATTTTTATACAAATGGCAATAAATAAAACATCTGGTATTTTTGAGAGAAGTAAAAGTTGTTACGCAAAAGTTGAATTTAAAGGATTTCTGGTATTAGAAAAATGATATCGGGGACATACAGTCGTGTTTTTTTTTAGAGTTTTAAATAATCTCCTAATTATAGGTTGAGTATTGAAATATAAGATTAATTGAATTTTATGGTCATTAAATATTTGTTATGGATACGTTTTTATTTTATTTTATGTTTGTTATACGCTTATTTTTCGCCCTTTTACATTTTGGATTTTTATTAAAAGGGGCATGAAAAAAAATTAAGAAGAGTCCTAATTGAGATGAGATTAATAAGAAGATATTAATCAATAATAGAAATATTTTACAGTAGAACGTCGTTTATCCGAACGTTTATTATCCAGAGCGTCAAATATCCGAACCAGTTTTTTTTTATCAACTACATGTACTGTATATGAATACGTTTTCGAACAGTGCAACGCTCAAGAGTTGTTTCACGTGAGGCCAAAAGTGACATGAAAACCCAATGTGAAAGATAGTTGGGGAATTTCAGTTGTGTGATTTGGAAAACCGTTTCGAGGAATATTAGGTTAGTTTGTTTCCAAGTGAGGGATGTATACGTACCCTTTGTTGAGTTGTGAACTGCTAAGGCTTCGAATTCAAATCGGAAGCGCAATGTCTTGAACATACAGACAAAACTTGAAATATTGAACCGTTTCGCGAAGGGAGAAAGTGGAGCGATGCAGAAGACTGTGGATTTTAAATGCTAAATGATGGCGAGATTGTAACTTCTGTGCAAGAAGAACCCGACCCTGTCAACAATGAAACGGATAAAGACGAGGACAACAACAACAATGAAAGTAGCAAAGGTCCATCAAATGCTGACGCGTTTCTGCGTTAGAGACAGCTATGGAGTGGTACGAACAACAGAGTGCTGTCCTTCTCAGCTACTGCTGCTGCTCAAGAGAATCAGAGACCTTGCAGAGAAAAACGAAGATGTACAATGGTACAGCGAAAAATAATGGATTATTTTTCGCAATCAAGGTAAAATTAAGACATTTTGCTTTTTCTTCAAGCCCGTTTTCCACATGTGATGATTTTCAATATTCGTGTAGTGTCCGGTTTCATATACTGCATGGATTACATTCGGTTTTCGGTTATCTGAACATTTGCGTATCCGAACAGTGTATGGTCCCAATTGATTCGGATAAACGACATTCTACTGTACTTGTTTCCTTCTTCTCATATAAGAGTTAAAAGAAAACGATCCATTAGCTTCTGATTTGTCTTAAAAAATATACAGGGTGATTCGCTACCAGACCGACTAACTTGAAGGGAGTGTAGGGGTGACAAAGTCGGAATCTCATAGGAATGCAGGGTTGCAAATACCGTAATTGCCAGCTATGGTGCTAAGAAGAAAGAAAAAGAACAGCAACACATTAATGGGACATAAATCATTTTATTGAACTGTTGTTCTTCAACAGGTGTTTGAAATTACGACCAGAAGTCGACTGGCAAGCCTGACAGCGACGCTGCATGGAGTTCCTGATGTTATGAAAGATTCCACCTAGCAGACTTGAGGCAGACGGCGCTGAATGGAATGTATCGTGAACACCAATTTTGTTGGAAGTCGCCATTTGCGATCCGTTTCCCAAGGTAGTAGGAGGAACTAGTATTCAATCGGGGAACAGACGACATGCTGATCTTGTATGGAAATATTGTAAAGAGGGTTGTACCAGGAACATTACTAGAACAGTTGTGTTCCACATCACACGGCCTTCGCAAGTGTAAGCAGAAGGTTATGTGAGATTGGTTCTTTGACGAGTTAACTGGCTCTTTTTGGTGCACTAGACACCCGTTTCTTCAGTTGAAGACCTCATCGCTTTAATATTTGCAGCTGCCGGGAGGAATCTTCCAGAACTTAAGGAATTCCGTGCAGCACAGCTATCTAGCCTTCCAGACGAATTCTGGTCATAATTTCGAACACCTGTTGAAGAACAAATGTTTAATAAAATGTTTTCTATCCCATAAATGTGTTGCTGTTTCTATATCTTTTTCCTACTTCTTTGCCCCATAGCTTGGAACAACGGCATTTGCGACCATGTAATCCTATGTGATTCCCAGTCATCCCTGTACACAACGTGCAAGTTTGCCGATCTGGTAGCAAATCACCCTGTATATTGAAAAGTTTTATTCTATCAAAATATTTTTATAAATTTGATCACTAAAAGTATAGAACAGAGGGTGGTGAACGCTGGTACAAAGCTATTGACTAAGCTTCGTGATTTAGTATTCATTTATCATCATCTTTGAAGTTTGTGTTTCAGATGTAAATTTATATTAATTTCGTTTTGAACATTCGACTCTCTATAATTCGAAGTTGGAGGGACCAATGAGAAACTTCGAATTATCAAGAGGATAGAAAAAAATTCCCAAACTACACGAAGATAAATTTTTTTCCCCCATATTTAAATTGGAAACTATGTAATAAAACAACAATTGTGTATATATGTATAAAATTATTTCAAAGTATTTTTAAAAACTACATATTATACAGTATAAATATATAACAGAAGTCCTGTATTAAAATAATATATTCAATACATTCATACACAATCCTAGGCATCTCTTCTTCACGATAGTGGACCATCCTTTCTGAACACATGTGTAGCAAGGCCACGTGTAAAACGAAAAATATGGACGGTTGACAACAGGTGCGGTTGGTCTATTGTCCACTAAAGGGAATGAAAATAATAAAAGTGTATTTTCACCTGAAGAACTGTAAAACACTAAGAAGGGGTAGCAGACATCAAAGGGGCTTCGTTACAGGGTAGACAGGCAGAGACAACACAAGGCAAAACTTGTAAGTTCCAAACTATTTATTACAGGACTACACATGATAGTGAGTGTTCGAATGGTCGAGAGTTTTATAAGATAACTTCGAATTATAGCCTGTTGTAGTCTGACCAATCAGATTTTAATTCGAAATATTGAGTGTAACAAAACGTATTGTTTTAGTTCGAAATATCAAGAGTTTTTCTGGGGACTGAGCATATACTTCGAATTATCGAGAGGTTCGTAGTATCGAAGGTTTGAATTATCGTGAGTCAACTGTATATTGTTTCATTTTTGTATAACTGAGGCCGGGGAATGCCGAGTAGTCATCGTCGCACGCTCGCGTTTGACGTTGTCCAAAACCTTGTGCCACGGAAGATTATTCGTATAGAGGGTCTGATACACATTATATCTGTCCAGGTTCAAAGTCACCAAGTTAGCGTGGTATGGAAGCTTGGAGAGAGGGCTACCAGCTCAGGTGTCGTCCTCGTCACTTGATAGTGGTTCAAAATTACGAGGTTTGCCTCCAATAGCCCTCGTGGTGCATCATAGTGAGGCGTAAAAGAAAATCAAATTAAATAACGGAATTTATGAATGAATAAAAAAAGATAACATTATCATTTGGATTAAATAAGTTTGGTGTTCTGTTCTGCGTTGTGACGATTTGAGAAAATTGATGAGTATTGTGAGGCTTAAGAAATTCAATTACAGATTTATTGCATCTACAGCTATTAATTTCAATAATTATATTTAGATATAAGTTATTGGTGAATATGTTATTGATAAAGGGGGAAGTAAAGCACTCCACGTCTCTTGTCCAGTGATTCAAATGGACTGACTGCCCTCTCCACTCTCTTGGAGTGGGGTGGTCCCTTCTTACCTCTCAAATTTCAATCAAGGTCCGGCTCGTAGGTGGGGAGGGGGGGTGTTTTTCTCATGGCCATCGGTTGTCGAGATGATGTCAGATGAAAGGATCCCGCAATATTTTAGGGTGAACGTGTAGATATGAACGGCGTAATGCTGTCCACATAGGAAAGCCGATCTTGCAGCTGCGAGGCGGGGAAATGTTTTACAATGGTTCCTTCACACAACAATTTATTTATACCAAGGTAGTCAATCTCGCGGCCCACGGGTTGCATTTGACCCACGACGAACGTTTTGAGGCTTGGCCAATATATTGGCACACAATAATATATAATAAAACAAAATATATAAATCACCCCCCCCCCCCCAAATAGGAAAGATAGTAGCAGAGAAGAGATGTCAAGCATCAGAACGTAAACATTAAATTTATTTGTTCTTTTTTCTATGTTTCTTTTAATGTATTCAAAAAATATCAATATTTATAGAAACTTAGGGTTTCCTTTCCGTTTTTTTCTGCTGCCCACCTAAAGCTAATCTTAGTTTGCTGGCCCAAGTTAGCCTTTGAGTTTGATACCCTTGAGTAATAAGAACCTCTACAGAGTGGTTGAAACAAATGTTTGAAAAGCTATGTTTCTAAACAACTTGTTGTTGATGATGTCGTATCCATGACGGGACCAAATCAGATAGTACCATGGGCCCAGATGACTGGTTTGGCAATCTGTACAATATTGTCCACATAGAGGTTTGTTGAGGAGAAGAATACACCTATATATAGAGCAGCAAATATAGCTGGACAGTTAAAAGTATGAGCTCTGTATCTAAGCAGTTATCACAATTCCTATAAGTTCTTCTACCATCCCTATCAAACGTTTTTAGCCTAGCAATAATCTTTGTTATAAGACGGTCTCAACCTATATTACATATTAGAGGCTCTACAGCAATTGACTTCTCTCTCATTTTGAAATTTGTGACAGCACTTGCGTCTAATACAGTAACGTTGAAAAAGTTATTATTACTAAGATTTCTAGCTTCTTTCGCCAGTTTATCCGCATTTTCATTGCCTGTAATGTCAAATTTGTAGCTACTTATTTAAATAAAAGAAATTTTAAAGTCTTAATTCTTGGTTTTTAAAGTCATTATTGTTTCATATCATTAAAACAATTTTAAATGTGATGAGAATAATAAAATAAATGAAAAATCTTGTACTCAAGCTTTATTTTCTTTAAAGAAGTTGTCATAATCTCCTTTTGTTCGTGAAATCAATTTTGTAATATTTTATCATTTTGTAGCGACTTTTAAAAAGTTATTTTTTCAATAAAATATCTATAAAAAATTTGAAAATTATCAGTAACTATTTCTTTTTTAAGTATTTTGTTATTCCATCCTTAGATCACAAACTTCAACTAAAAATGATAGACTGTGATTAAAATGTATCATATTAAATGTGATACATTTTTTTTACTTCCATCATACCATCCATTAAAATTAAAAGTCGGACACAATTACTCGGTTGAATCACATAAATATTATGAGCATCAGATATATTAACTTTAACACGAAGAATTTCTTAGCTACTAATTGTTCCAAAAGCTTATTAAACCATCTGCAGTATAGGCCTGTTTACATTTTAAAGTCGTGGAATTATAATGAAAAATTGCAACCACATGTGATCTGAGATCAGAAGAGTAATAACTGTCTTCAAACTTTCTTTAAAATTTTATCATTGATTTTATTTATTTATTTTCTTCTTGGCTTCTGGATATTGTGTTTCTGGGAACTTAATTTCTCTGAATGTCGCTGACTTTTCCTTGTTAGTTGTTTGGATTTTAAAGTTTTAAAATGACTGCAAACGCTGTTCATTTTTGGAAGTATTCGAACTTGTGTTTATACAGCTGAAATGTTTTTTGATAAAGTTTTACTGATGATAAAATATTTTTTCATTTCGATTCTGTAAATCTTTTCATGACTTCAGATTGAGTGCACCATTTTCATGCATAATCAGAAATTATGCATCAGATAGAAATAAAAATTGTACTACATTTTTGTATATTTGTATGCTTTAAAAATACTTCAGTTATCCGAACACGTTGACATAACCAGTTTTGATCCAAACACACGTTGTTTTTTTTTATTGAATAGGAAATTTTTTGATTTTACAAAACATGTATTATTTTGTTTCTACTTTACACAGAGGCCGAGAGAGTCTTTAATCTACCAGAAGTGGCCATTTAAATGGTTCCAAATCTATCATTGTGAATCCCATAAGTCAAAATATTATAAACGCATTTCTATGAAACTTTTTGAGCCTGATGTTTATATTATTTTCAAGGTAAAATACTAAAATTGTTTTTATTGTATGAATATTTTTTGAGTTATGGCCTGTTATTTCAATAACAGCTTCATAAATATATCACATTTCTTAAAATATTTATTTGACCAGCTCTAAAATTTTTCTATTATAGTAAAACATTAATATTTTTATACATTTCCTAGATAAATGTGTGTTGTTTATTTTAGTAATACTTATATAGATATGTTTAAATTGCTTTTTCTGTGCCTTAAAGAATTTTTTATAAATTGGCAACACTTCCCTCAAAATTGTTATTTTTGTAAAAATTAGATACTTTATTTGAAATAGTGCTGGTTAAGTATTAATATTTATGGGTATTGATCTCTAAAAAGTATTTATAATAATGTACTATTTTAAAAAATAGCTCTCTGCACGTGTTCGGATACCTTAATGCCATTCCAAGCAGAGAATTTTGTCGAAATCATAACATAGCTCTTGAATTTATAAGTTGCACAATTTAATAAAACAATTTCAGATTGCCAAACTAATCTATCAATTAGATTCAGCGTACCACACAGTAGGACATTTTTGAAACAATTCGATTCCCGTGATAATGCATCCAGAGTTAAAGAACAGAGGTCAAAATAATATAGGTTAACAGTTTTATTGCATATTAATTTTGTATCTCTCTCATTTAAAGATACTTCTTAACATAAAAATAAACGACATAAAATCTAACTATTTCTTCAGCAAAAATTTTAAAAATTAAAATTTACACATTTCTTTTTGTATTTTCAAACATATTTTTTAAAATAATTAATAGACAACATAAGATATAAGTACAGTAACATTAAAAGGCGCGTGGACTTCTAATCCAAAGGTGTGGGTTCGAATCCTCCCTGCGATGGCCGAATTTTTGAGAATGTGATTTCTTTTTTACTATACTATTTTGTTAGAATAATTACATTTAATGAATGAATAAATAGAACAAACAAACAAAAATAGTCAAAAATTTATATAGAAAAGGAAATGGAAAACCACTTTCCATTTTGTCAATTAATTTTGTGATTTTGTCATATGTGTATATATATTTATAATAATTGTAACTATTTAATAAAAAGAGTAATTATAGAATAAAATTTTTTCTGTTGACCTTAGTAAGAATTGACTAATTATTTTTTTTGCATCATTGTTTAAGTTATGATTTTGGCCATATGCAGTGTATTTAACTCAAAGGTCTCAAGTATACATTTACTCGTACAACACAACTTTTGTATTTAATTCTTGAATTAAATTTAAAGAATTAAAATTCTGAGTTGCAAACTACTGACAAGTTGCGTTATCCTTGATAAACTTAATAAAAATAATACTGGAAAATGTCTCACGCACTGGATTCAGGACGATTTTTGGAAAAGATATGATTTTTAACTTTACGCTTTTTTTCCCCAGGTAAATTAAAAATTCTTTTCATGTCCACTCTTCGATATTATTTTCCACTCTATCTCTCAGTAATAGTTTCGCTTAAAGTAAGACTTGAATAGAAATTGCAATATTATTATATACAATAAAACACTAATGTTATAAATGATACGACTTTGACGTTGTTAGGATTAACAAAATAATTTCGTATTCTCTGCACTGTATGGTAAACGATATCAGGAGTTTCTCTACTGGCTTGTATAAAACATATGTGATAAATTTAGAGTAGCAAAATTAATATTGCAAAGGCAAAGTGTCAAAACAATCCCAATAATTTTAACTTAATGCTAAGCAATACCCAAATAAATAGTAAAACAGGAAAGGACAATGTTAAATAACTGCTGTAATACGATAACAAACCCTTAAGCTTAGGACTAGGATTGCAGGCTAAACATACATACTGTGTTTCATGGAGTCAACATTCCTATTATATTTACTTGTATTACTGAATTGAACAAAAATTAAAAGGGAAAATTCTCTTTTTAACTTTTTAATAGTAAAATCAATTTGTAAAAATCTAAATCTCTATAATCTTATAGTATCAAAAAGAAATTTATTTACTTGGAGGTATGTGATAAATTTAAAAGAACAAAAATAAATACCTAAATAAATTTGTAAAATACTTCCCTATGAAAATTCAAAATAATGGTCAGGACAATACTTTTTTTTCGTGTGTCTATGCATCAGCCCTGAGGGGAACCTGCATCAAAGTTCCTCGGAGACACTTTTCTGGGGTCCCTTAACATTTTACAAAATTTTTGTTCAGACATTTTGGGCCCCTGAATTCTGGGGGCCCTATATCATTGATACGGCAGTGGCTACTCCCGTGCTGTGCATCGGAAGAGAATTGTAGATGTGCAGAGAAAATTTTTAAAAGTTATTTATTAAATTATTTATAGAAGAATTCAAAGTAAGTATAAAATTTAAAGAACTTTTAAATGATTACGGAAGTATCAGCACATTAATGAAAAACCTGCCTACAACATTGCAAAAATATCTCTAAGCAAATAAAGTGCATAGAATATCAGTAGTTTTCGTTGCACATTCTCTTATGACGCACACACACACACACAGACAAACACACACACACACACACACACATATATATATATATATATATATATATATTACAAAAATATACAAAAAATAGTTATATACCTAAGATAACTCTCTAGTCATGATAGAATATATATATATATATATATATATATACAATCGACTCTCGATAATTCGAAGTTGGTGGGACTATTGAAAAACTTCGAATTATCAAAAGTTCGAATCATTAAGAGGGTAGGAAAAAACTTCCAAAATACACGGAGAGAAACTTTTTTCTAACACATTTAAATTTGAAACTGTGTAATAAAACAACAATTGTACATATGTATAAAATAATTTTAAAGTATATTTAAAAAGTACATTTTATACAATATAAATATTAAACATAAGTTAAAAGCCCTGTATTAAAAGAATACATAGAGTAGTAATTTTTTTTTATTGAATTCAATCTAACTTTGTCAATAGAATTTTCTAGTATAAGTGTCGCTTGAAAAACGTCCGCATCAACATGATTTTGAAGTGAAAAGTTGCGTAGTTTGTTTAGTGACACTTAAGCTTCTGTCAGAGTTATCGGAGTCAACTCCAATGGTCATCACATCTACGTTGCAGGAAGACAAGCAGAGACAATTCAACACAAAACATGTAAACTCCAACCTGTTTGCTACAGGACTCTAGATGATAGTGAATGTTTGAATTGTCGAGAGTTTTATTAGATCACTTCGAATTATAGCGTGATGTATTCTGGCCGGTCACAGATTTTACTTCGAAATATTGAGTGCACTTAAGTGTATAGTTTTAGTTCAAAATATCAAGAGTTTTTTTACGGGCTGAACATATACTTCGAATTAGAGAGAGGTTCGTATTATCGAATGTTTGAATTGGAGAGAGTCGACTGTATACTGTTAAAGTTTGGTTATTAGAGAATTTAATTGTTCCTTAAAATATTAATTACCTTTTAATCACCTAGTTTTTGCTGACACTTCTTTTCAAACTGTTTCTTTTTTATTTTTTTAATTAAAAATAAAAATGTAATTCTTTTATTCATTTATTTTTCATCATCAGAATTTAAAAACCTCTGGAAAGTTTAATCTATTACGGCAACGATTCTTAAACTGTGATCAGCAGCCCCCCCCCCCGTAATATCGAGCGTTTTTTGGGGTTCCTTGAAGGTCTTTTAATATTAAGATTTATCCCTTTTACAGACTCTAAAAGGCTGCAGATTGTTGAGACTGCACACATCAAACATTATACCTGATAAAACACAGCAAGTGTAAAAATACAGCACTGTTTCTCATTAAAATTTTCAATTAATACATTTAAGTTGTACCCCCCCCCCCCTTGTCCACTCTCTGACCAGGCTAAAAGCGTGGGAGGAAGTGAAGGACGACTCGATATGATACCTTTTAATTATTTATTCAACACGGTGATTAACACAGACAAAATTAAAATAACCAATTAGGTTGAGATGTTTCCCAAAATAGAACAGAGGCTTTGCAAAGAGAGTCGCGAGTTCGAAGAATACTTCTAATCAATTGATCCACCGTTTATGAATCAATCTTCTACTTTAATAAATGATTTACACAGTAGCTATGTGACTAATTGTCACTTAAATCTCTTTAAGATTTAAGCCCAACACGTTCTATCCATATGACAAATACCTGATCTGTAGATATTCTTCCTATTTTCTACTTAATATTTCAGTCTCCTGGCAACTTCAATTAAACATCAATTCTCTTCTCTATCTCTCTCTCTCTTTCTATAAATCTATATCTCCTATCAAGCAAACCTGAACTATATATAATAGACCTAATATGCATATCACGGTTTCCTCTTCAGAAAGGGTTGTTGATATTCATAACCCAAAGATTTACCAAGAGGGTTAATGGAAGGACGTGTATAGATCAGTCACAGAGTACATTATTTATTTGAGATTAATATTTTGTAATATTTTTAATTAGATGTTTACTGTTTTCTTAAAGGTAAAAAAGAAGTGTTAAATGTCTATATAAATAGCAAAGGCAGCTTCAGGACTATTAAAGAACCTTTAAATAACTTAGCCATTTGTTAGAGTCAGGGAAGTGTGTTCAATATTTTGGGGGTTCGCGATGTTAGGCTGATACATAAAGGGGGGACCCAGCTATCGAAAGTTTAAGAACCGCTGTCCTACGGGATAAAACAAGAAAATACTGATTTGGTGCACAGTGGGAAAGAACGCGATGTATAGAATTAAAAGCTGTCTTTCAAGTATTATTTATTTGATGATAAAGATAGTAAACTTTGGAGTATTTCTTTGGCAACAAACAACGTATCACGAGTTCGAAACCCAATGCCACTGAAGACCCACCGTGTAGAGGATCTGATGCTCGTTATATTTGTCGTGGCTCAAACGTCCTCCCGTAAGTGTAGTGTGGTATCTCGGAGAGCGATTGCTAGCTCAGGGGTGTTGTCCTTGTCCTCGTCATTTGACCGTGGCTCGAAATGACGAGGTCCGTCGCCGATAGCCGATGTGTAACTTTATAGTACAGCATTAGTAAATACTCACTTGGCAAATACAAAACATGTTTAACCAATGTTTTGAAACTGAACATTTATTAAAATAAATAGTTTT
The DNA here is from genome assembly GCA_019973975.1 of Trichonephila clavata. Classification (NCBI taxonomy): domain Eukaryota; kingdom Metazoa; phylum Arthropoda; class Arachnida; order Araneae; family Nephilidae; genus Trichonephila; species Trichonephila clavata. Next base: position 66,548 of record BMAO01034925.1, read on the forward strand.
GCCTTCCTGAAAAATATTCCAAGAAAAAGTAGAAAAGGTCCTGTTTTATTTATAAATAGTTTTGTTATAATTCCCAATATATACGAGAAAAATAATATTCTTGTTTGGAACTTTTTATGGACTTTTTTTCTATTTGTAACTTTAAAAACGACTTTCAGAAAGTGAGCCATGACATTGAGCTTTTCTTATGTAATAAAACAAACTCATTGTTTTGTGGGTACACATAGTTACGTGCCAATTACGTAATTCTTGGCTCTGAGTGAGAGGCTTTCAAACAAATTTATTCTTCCCAAGAACTACCTAACCGTAACGGACTCTTAAAAGAAGAGTGAGAGTTATACTTTTGTTTTCAGCAACTTTAATTATTTTGAATCTATTTTCGAATTATTATATAGATTTTCTTTCTTGAAATTTCATTCACAATACTTTTGTTCTTAAGATTGGATATTCTTTCTTTAATATAGATGCTTTCTTTCTCCCTAATTTTCGAGAAACCAAATGGTTAAAGTAATAATTGATAGACAATTTAAGTTTTTTCAGTCGATTTTTTCTGCAATGCAGTAACATAGACATGAACGTACGAATCTTGTCTTTAATACTGAAATATATAATATGACCTCTCCGAGTGGATCCCCTTAAGAACTGGAATAAAAGCGCAATATACAGAGAAGGTCAATAGATAGTACTCAATCTACTACCTGATTCACACAAGCCGGGAATTTTTTTCTTGTAGTTATCACATAGGAATGTAGGACCTCAAGTATCCTAGTTGTGAGGTGTGGTGCAAAGAAGCAAAAAAAAAAAGAACAAAAACAGCAACACCATAATGGGACTTAAAACATTTTATTGAAAGGTTGTACTGAAACAGGCGTTCGAAATTACGACAAAAAGTCGTCTGGCAAGCCTGACAACCGCACTGCATAGAATTCCTTACGTTTTCGAAGATTCCTGGCACGTCACGTATCCTCCTGGTAGCTACAGATATTTGTTCGATGAAATCTTCAACCGAAGGAACAGGCGTCTTGTACATCAGACTCTTCATGTGATCAGAACTAGAGACTAATGTAATTTTCTGTTCACACTTGCAAAAGCAGTGCGATATGGAACACGGGTTCGTTCCTGGTTCAATTATCGAGTGGTGTGCCTATTACAATTCACATCGCCATATACGATAAGCATGTCAACCAGTTCTTTGTTTGAATACGAGTTACCTCGGGAAACGGATCAACAATGACGACTTCAAGCAGGATTTGTTTTCAATAAAACTTCAGTTCAGGTCCATCTACCACAAGACTGTTAAAGGGATTTTCCAGAATGTAAAGCATTTCACGCAGCACTGCTGTTCGATCTGCCAGACGACTTTTAGTCATAATTTCAAATACCTGTTTTAGTAAAACTTTCAATAAAATGTTTTATGTTCCATAAATGTGTTACTGTTTTCTGTTCTTGTTCTCTTCTTTTTTGCACTATAGCTCGCAACAAAGGCATTTACGACCCTGCATTTCTTTGATTCTCTGTACCCCCTACAGACTCTGAAAGTTTATCGGTCAAGTAGTGAATCACCCTATATTTTAAGAACTCATTTAAAATAGTACATAATCAAAATCATGTATTCATATTCACATTATTGTTCAAAACCATTACCAAACCCATTTCTGGCAGGTACGTAGCAAATAAAGGCGGAAAATGTGGGGTTGCCAATTTTAATCTGTATTTTAAAAAAATGCAAGTTACACCTCTCTCTCTCTCTACGCATTGTCAAATACATTATCCAATGAATTTTTTGTTCAGTATAGCAAACGAGTCTCATCTCTGTACCTTGTTCAATTAACAGAATCTCATCCGAAAACGTGAAAAAAAAGGTCCGTGTTTCCAGCAGACATACTCCCCCGCATCAAAACGTTATCATTGAAATACTAATCTCATAATGTGATGTTAGGAAGGTGATAATATTTTCCCTGGTCTTCTCTAGATTGCGCTTCGATGATAATTCCCCCTTAAACTGAATCGTGGTTCATCAGAGATAACACATCGCTCCATTAATTGCATGTTCAGCACTGGCGTAGCTAGTACGGAGTGGGCCATGTATCAAAAATTTCTTGGGGGACCTCTAGGTAATATTTTATTCTAGGCCTAGGTAACATTTTACGATTTTTTGCTTACACATGTTGAGGCCCCTATAACTTGGGGTCCCCGTATCATTGATCCGGTGGTAGCTACACCCCTGATATTCTAATGTAATGCTTTCGACCTCATCCTAAACGGACTCACTTTTATACATAAATCTCTGAAACACAAAAAGCTGGAAGTCTAGCCCATAGGCTATACTTGAACCTTCTGTAAGCTGTTTGCCAGGAAATCATTGTTCTCCATGTTTGCGCAAGTTCTGAGGGCAATTATGCGGCTCACATCTAGATGTTACTGCGCACGATTGATGTGTTATAACTCATCTAAGAACATTTTTAATTGTGTGGTACTGTTTCCATGGTTCGGAAATTGCTCACTGTGCAGTATTTGTCATCCTGGAAGCTTCTACCTTTGTTCACACCCTTTCTAAATTCCAATGATTCTCACTTAAAAAAACTCCATTTTTTGGGAGGGTCTAGCAAGGAAAATATTTGAAAACTAAGGAAGCAATAAGTAAAAAAGATTGCCATAAGATACAGGGAATCATTCTATTGAAATATAAGCCCAGATACTACGAAAGGAACACAACGAAATATAGAAGGCTACCAATATATTCTTTATTTCACAAATATGCGCAATCTAAAACCAAAATAATACCCTGCACAATGCTTGGGCCAACGAAACAAGTATAACTACTATATACTAAGACTTAGCTCCATAAAGAAACAAAAATACTAATATAGCACATTTACACACTTCATACAAAAACCTAAAAATCTTTCTAGTCTCTTCATCCAGTGCTTGCTAACTTTACCTAGCATGTACATCCAATTACTACAAAATTTTACATACAAAAACCTTAATCAATTGCTGCCCCGAGAATAATCCCAAGGAAAAGTACTGGGATTCGTCGTGGAACTCTCGGTCTCACTGAAAATCAGCCAATGGCAATCAGGAACACACTCCTTCGGGCAAACAGATCATCATTCTTGCTTGAATCCTCGTTGATTCAGCAAGCACATTTAACAGACAAGAACGAAAGACAGGAACTCCGGAAAACTTCTTGTAGCACAGGTAATCCGGGGAATCAGACGGCTTTGATAATCGCATCTAGCGTTCGCACACATGGCTGGCATCTATAACTCTTATTTTCACGAAAATTACTGTTCCTCCAAATAAAGGATTCGGGCATCTATTTACTCAAATGCCAATCCCACAAAACTGCCTCCATTTATCATAGTATATATTTCTTCGGCTGTGACGTCGTGACAGGGTAGTGTTTTCAGTCACACAACTAATCATTAAAAATCATTTTATTTCTCGTCTAAGTAAATATTATCTAAATTTAAGTAATAATATCACAATCAAAGTCTAAATCATTCCATTGCTCGCTGGGAAGAAGATAACTAGTTCAGTGCCAAAGTATAGTCAGGGCTGCCAAGCCGTTGTACCGCTTCTCTTCTCCGCTATCAGTCATCGGGCATTGCAATCCAGAATTGGAATATCGCCATTTATTTATACTGTGTGTGCTCGCCCCACAATTTTTTTGTCCACCAAGATCAGGAAACGGGAATAGCGTGTCTTCTCCTCTTTCTCATTCCGAATCGACCCTTTTAAACTTCAGGGGCGGGTCACCTACACTCCTCTCGCCACCTCTCATTGGCGGGCCACAAATTTTGCATGCAGCCCCCTGACATTCACACTCCCCAGGTGCGTGCGAACAATGACCCGGTTTCTTTTTATCTCTCCCGCGACAAAGGCTTGTCCAACATCTGGGGCCACAATTTCTCCCGGCATATTTTTCCGCCGAAGGCTGCTTCTGTGGCACTCCTCGATGCCAGAACTTTCTATTCAGATTGGTGCCGTCAGTGAGGCTACACAAAAGGACTATGTCTCGTGTATCGAGAGTTCGAACGAACAGGCGTCCGTAAGTCAGGAAATAAATAAAAGGGTAATTGCCATTCTCCCAAACAGTTCGTATGACTTATGCTTCCGGTGTAAAGGGCGAATCACCGGTGCCTTTCATAGTCACACAATGTGCCGGTCAGTCAACTAACTCTCAATAGCTCAATCTTGACATGTATAGAGGGGTGTGAGTTCTGTTAATGAGCCGACATCACACCTTGTTCTCCGCTGTTAATTTGAAATAATTATTTTTCCAACTAAATCTAAACAAATTTTAATATTAATTTTAGCATTTTTTAAAAAAAATAACTAGAGAACTCAGATTAACTTTTATAAAGCATACGTTTGTGAATACATACAAAAAATTTCAAGATGCTGTCTTGATCAGAAAAAAAGCTTAACGATTAAAGAATATTCATATCTTCAAAATTAAAAGTCTAAGAAAAACGCGTTAAAAGTTTGTAACGGCATAAAACAATAACTTATAATGCCCGTAAAGCTCTAATTTTTAATATGTTATTTTCCAATGTATATTCTACATTAAAACACTACTTTAATTAGATATGACTGAAAACAATTTTGTTTAATTCAAAATATATTTTTGTATATATTGATAACATTTGTTACGACGACAGGTTATTCAGCTTAATCTTAACCTAATATTTTCACAAAAGTTTTAAAACACAAAGCAGTTATGTACAAAATAATAATGATACTAACTTAAGCTAAAAATCGCCAGGTTCGTATATATAATTTAATTTTTTTTCAGTTTTAAAATGGAGCAGTTTAGCAAGTCTGAGTTTTTGTTGCACATCTTTAATACATCAAAATATAGTACTACTATATGTTTTGCTATAATGATTCTATCCTACATCATGGAAATATTCAGTTTTATCTGCAATACTTGAATTCAGAATGCTTATATATTTGGATGTCTAATTGCTGTATCTGCTAAAGATTGATTTTTAGATACACCATTTTCGGAAGCATTCCATCTCATCGAAATATTGTTTCTCATAGCAAACTGAGAACGCTTTGGCCGTGACACTTTCTCAACAGGAAAAGTTAATGATAAGTTATATAAACTGTTTTTCAAAGCATATAAAATAACCTTGAAATCAATCTTAATTTAGTAACAATGAGAACTCAACATATAATCAAGCAGAAATTGTTTTAGTTATGAAAATTGAAATTAATAACCATTTTACACTTGTTGTTGTTCTTATGCCACCTGATCTCTACAGCGTCAGATCCAGTCCCACGAAATTCATCATGGGAAGGGGCTAGATGTACGCCTGTCGTTAGCCGTAGCCTTGAGCACCATACAGATAACAGTTCAATTTAGCTCGGTTCCACCCGAATTTTGAGGGAAACCCAATTTTGACCCACCCTGTGGGAGGGTCAGAGGCCTCCCACCTCTCTTCCCGTTCCACCAACCTCACGAGAGGACTTGTGGCTCGATGGCTATGCCGCAAAGGCACTATGTATTTACAAACACCCATGACTTCTCCGGGATACGAACCCAGGCCCTACGGCACAGCAGTCAACGTGGCTTACCACTATACAGGATGGGCGACCCATTCAACACTGAAAGAGTTGATTGTGCTCAAAAATATTTTCAATTAAATCAGTGTAAGAGTGGAAAAATGCTTTAAAATGAAACCGAAGCCAAAATATAAGCTCAAAAGACTTCAAATATCTCAAAAACTAATTTGTTAGGAGGTCTGAAATTTGGTGGCAAGCTTTCCAATGATATGGGCTACAAAAAGGGGGGGGGGGTATTTTGTAATCTGTAGGGTATTGAGTACTCTAACATTTAATACAAATTCACACATCTCTTCACCGCAACAGGAGCGAACAGAATTAATTATTTGTGACTTTTCTCACGAGTTCTCACAGTGCGAGCTTAAAGACGTGCTTACTTTCTAAGGTGTTGGCAATTAAATCCAACATATCCAGCATTAGATGTGGGGAACGGAGCAGCATAAAAATCCGGTATCCTGAAGACGCCTGAGTGTCTAGAACGATTTCATAAATCACTCAATTGGACACCATAACTTCGATAACCGCTGATACCCAAGAGAGCCAAAGCTATATTTGCATATCCCGCTCTCCGCAAGGTCCTTTTGACACGTGGGCGATTTATAGCTTCATTAAAATGAATTTATTCTGATTAGAATCAGAGCTTTGTTTGTTTATCTTTTTGATTTATCTCTCCAAATTAGCATGGTATCACTTGCTCTGTTGAAGTGAGGGCTTTATTATGAACAGATCGTAAACACTTTTAGATTCAGTGGAAAGATTGGAATTTAAAAATATCAAATATATTTTTTCAAGAAAAATATACTTAATTTTTATAGTCATAAAATTATTATTAATATATGTAAGCGCCTAAGTACAGAAATCTGTTGATCTGCAGATTAGATAGGTAATTAGATTGGTATTAACTAGGCTAAAAATTGTTTCATTTCTCAAATAACCAAGGTAATCTGCGAATTACCCAGATAATCTGCACATTACTTTCTAGACGCACATTAATATGCATATTACCTACTAGATACGCTTTAAAGTGAAAATTTACGTAAGGAATTTGATGTAACGGTAATTCTACAGTAGGCAGTGGCGTAACGAATAATATTAGCCCCCTCCCCCCTAGAAAAGTCAGGTTTTGGACTTAAAGCCGGATCCTCTACAAAGGGTACGTACTCGGGCTTAGAATCACAGGGTTTGTGCCTTCCCGCGTTGCGGAGGATGCGGGGGGGGGGGTACATTACGCCACTGGAAGCAGGGATATGTGTTTCGTTAAAAATCTCTCTTTACAAACACTGAATTCAGATCTCGCATACAATACTTTTAAAATATCCGTTCAAGAACCACGTTTATAAAACTTATCTTCTGTTTTACTAAGTGACACAGCTAAAATCTAGTGGGCATTAGTTTTTGCTCTGTCTACGTCGGGAACTTTAATTCTTACAGTGACACAGCAACTTATTTTATGATGGTTTCGATTATTATATCGTTATGCACAGACAGTGGCGTAACGAAAACCCCGCATCGCAGGGAGGCCCAAAGCCTGACTGACGCCAATTACGTATTGGGGCCCAAAAACTAACTTAGCAGAGATGCCCTAATATTTTCCGTTACGCCACTGTGCACAGCTCTACTTTATATATCTGGAGCTTTTAACATTTAATTTGTTTCCAGAAGATACTGATCATCGTAATTAAACTTATCATAAATTAATTCAATGAGTTTTATCGAACAGATTTTCTGTCTTCGCCCCTCTTTTTCTAAATGCTAAGGTTAAATTATTCTACGATGAAAATGTGAACGTTTTTTCAATCAAAATTCCTAACAGAAGGAAATGAGAAAAACTTTGGAGTTACTGTAGTATCGTGGGGCTTTTCGAAGATGAAGCTTGAATGCTGCTTTTGGAGAAAACACAAAAATATGGGCCAGGATGGCATCCAACACATTTGCCTCCGGCAGATACAAGAACCTTCACATAAAGCTCACTGTCGAGAGACAATCACTGAATTAACCCAACTCTCCACATTTAGCTCGCAGGCGGAGCATTTCCGACTTCTCTCGTCGAGAGACAATCACAGAATCCTCTGGTGTGGCACTCGCGCAGGCGCAGCACCTCAGATCAGTCCACGTTGCCACCTAAAGTTTCAGAAAGGGTTTAGAGTTCGTTACACTATTCAACGATACGGAAACCACTAATGTGAAGATTAACCGGTTAAAATGCGGAAAACTCTTGATTCCTTATTTTAACAGAACAAATCAGTTAATCAACAGTTCAGTAATCCGTACACTAATTGGTTTCGAGCTAAAACGGTAACACATATACAGTGAAAATCATTTAACACGAAATTGAGGTGAATGAAATATTTTTTAGTGTTGAAGGATATTGCATATAAGCACATATATTACAAAATTAGTTTTATGAAAATTCATTTCATTCACATAGCAATGTGTATATGCATGTATTAAATAAAAACTGTTCAAACATTTCCGTAATTCGCTCACTTTTTTTTAATTATTGTTGATAAAAGGGAATTAGCAATGCCAAAATATTTACAGATTTCCATTTACGTCTTTTTTTTTATCAATAGACTTAAGTAGCTCCCTCTTCATTTTAAATGAAATAGCAGCTTTCTTTTCCACTAAGCTCTTCGCCATTGTGCTCGTAAGAAAATTCGTCCTTAGTAGAAGAAAAAGCGAACCAAACTTACTGATTTTTACTCACACTGCGATGTACTCGTCATCAAGCTCCAAAACCAACTGATGAAAAACGAGATGTTTGCGTCGAGTTTGTAGGGATGGAGGGTGAAAGTAGCTTAGATAAAGAAAATTACTCGTGACACAGATAATTTCGAGAGTATCTCAAAGCCAAATTAACCTCCTTTGTATGAAACATGTGAAACTATCTCTCTTTCCTTTAACACTCTTCTTGAATCTCACCTACCCAGCTGATGTGTTATGTATTTTGTTCATTCACGGAAGGGAAATCTTTTCGTGTTAAGCGATTTTCGCTTGGTGTAAAGAGAAAAATATGCATGGAAATACATAGTAGTTTGAGGGATCGTTGTATTATTTCTTGTTAAAAAATATTTCGCCTTAAGCGTTTTCGCGTTAAATGTATTTTATTGTTTTCGGATTAATTCTATGAAATTTCGTATTTTTTTGTTACATTAAAGAAATTACTTCGAACATCAAAAGGAGGAACAATTGTTTTCACCTTTCTTATTAAATTTTGATTTAGTAGTTCTTGTTTTGAAAAGAAGAGCTGTGTAAAAAATAAAGAAATTCTTAACTGTTAAGCACAGAAGTATTTTCTTTTTCATTTACAAATACAACAGACACACAAATAGACTTGTCATTACTGCTTCTGGACACAAGCAGTTCTAAAATAACAAGCAGAAAGAATGTGTCAAATTAGACAAACGTCTCCGGGAAGGAGGGGAGAAAAGTGAAACTGTAGCATTGTTTTCCATTCTGGTTTTATTTTGTAGTTTTTGCACAGATTCTTGTGATACAATTGCCACGTGCAAAGTCTGTTGTTCTTACAGTTCAACTCTAAAGGGAAGAAAACGTTTCAACTTCGGCTTCTTAGCAACAACGGAATGAGATTATGCACGGATTTTAATTTCTTGATCACTTGCACTTGTTATACAGTGGACAAAAACATAGAGGGGGTGATGTAGAAGTGCAATACACATATTGCACTTCTACATCACATATTGAACTTCTACATCACATATTGAACTTTTACATCACATATTGAACTTCTACATCACATATTGAACTTTTACATCACATATTGAACTTCTACATCACATATCTTCACACATATTGCATACACATATTGCACTTCTTCTTTCTCTATGGTATAAACCTCTTGAAATCCGTCTTGTTTCAACGGGTTTTCGATTAACCGATCTTTAGTTGTGGAATTTATCCGAATGTAGCACTAGTTTCTAGTCATGATGTGCTTGTCTCTAATCTGCAGTTTTAGGTAAATGCTGTATTTCTGGAAATACAGATTAAATCATGGACCTTGTGTTCATTTGTTTTGTATAATTTTTTTTAACTATATACATGACAATATACACACTCTAGCTATACCCACCTTCTTATCTAGATATTTTATGATATTGTATTTGGATACAGTGAAAATTGTTAAACACGAAACTGAGGTAACTGAAATACTTTTCGTATTAAATGTTCGTATTTATGCCAGTTCTATCTCATTCCCTCTGGTATTTTCCAATCCTATAATATTGCTCGCGAGCCAAAATAAATTGTCCACCCTTGTTCTATATGATCGTTCTTTAAAATAGAAAAAAAAATATTCGATGGATAGTATTCACATTCCGGGGAGATCTCTCTATAAAAATCCCAATGAATATTCCCCCTAATTGAGGAGCACCCCAAAATACAACCAATACGAACCGCAGTTTTGAATCACAGTCAGGTTCGAATGCGTACAATTTCTTGATGACATAGTTGGGACTCGAGCTGGATCTTCAATCTTTACATTCACACCACGCCACCTTGAGTACTGTAGTGTCTGGCTACTGTTGGCGAGAGATTATGGAATGTTGGTGCTATTTAGCGCGTCGTAAATGGTGTGTTATTGTTTTATAGGGAGAAGGGGATTGACCCTCGAAAGTGACGTTCGGGGGAGAGAGAGTCCCTCGTTTTAGGAGCGCTGTGGATTGCGCTTGGGTTTTGCTGTATTGGAAAAGAGAGAATTCTGATCTGTTGACACGACGTGCTGGGTCGTAAAGTAAAAAAAAAAGCAATAAAGACATTACAAGTTCTTTGAGCTTGAAATGTTTAATAGGTTTCGGCTCCACTCATGTTGTTTCTTAAGAAATTTGGACCTGATATTTTACTTTGGTGTTGACGGTACATTTTTTGGTTGAAATGACCTTTAACCTCCTTGACAAAATTGAAAAATTTCCCCCGCCAAGCCCCCCGAATTAACCCCGAGTAAATTCTCTGCAAGAAAATTGATTCGTTTTGATGAAATACTCGATCAGTCTTCTTAAAATTTAAGTTTAGTCATTGAAACCCCCTTTTTAATTTTCAATGAGTAATTTTCTATTTTGCTTTTTGACCTCAAAGCAAAGTTTCGAATTCCTTATCAACATTTATTTCAGCAGTCTCGAAACCACAGAAATATGACGCAGAAAAATAGAGTTTAAAGACGCAAACTCTCTTACAGAGGCGCCATTCTGACAAGATGAGTTCATATAGGATATGATGCGAAACATCCGGTGGAGAAATCTACAGTGTTCGAGTGAATTTTGTTCTGGCGATTTTGCAAAGTTAATTTTTTGTACGAATTATTTTGCTGCACTGTTTTATGCTTTCATTTATGTTTTTCCAACCAAGGTAATGCTAAGTCTGTAATTTATTCATTTATTGATTATTTAATCTATTCACGGGAATTTTTGCCCTCAAATGCTACGATCAATATTCCATTTCTTGTGTTTTGTAATTTCAAAAAGCACATTTAAATCTGGGCTTATGGTGAGAAAAGAAACAAGCTGATTATGTAATATAAATTAATGGAAAAAAATTCTTTCTTTTCCAAAAATGGAATTTTTTTTTTAATATTTCATGAAATGTTCTATTTTTCAAAACACATAATTAATTAGATGAGAGGTGGGTTGTTTGGATTCGAAGGCCACATTGTGGGAGGGGAGGATATTGGAAAACCGCTCCTTTTTAAAACAATTGCATTTAGTTTACTTCACATTTCGGAATATAAAATTGTTGTATTTTAAAATCGATAAATATAAAGTAAAAAGTGATAGTTTTGTTCAGTTTCTTTATTCTGCTAATTTCAAATCTATAGTTACTAGCACATTTAATTTTAGAATCAGTTTGATGAGACAAACGTACCTCAAATCATAATTCTCCACATTTTTTTTTTTTTTAAATCAGGGGTGAGATTTTTTTTATTGAAATTCTCATCACAGCTTGCAAGTTAAAAAAGCCAATTTGCATCTATATTTACTCTTGTTGATGTTCATGCAAGAAAACTTTGCTCAGAAACATACGTTGACCCAAATCCAGAGAACATTTTCTGTCCATTAAGTATTTTGAATGTCTTAACGGGCTGCAAAAAGAAAAATTCCCTTTTTGTGGTTTGTTATTTATCTACCCCTGAAATAGATCTCTCTCTCATCATACATTTTTACAAAAACGACCAATAGCAAAAAATAAAAACGCTAAAATGCAAAAAGGAAGTATTGCACAGTTGTAAAATGAGTGTAATGTAGTAATTTTTATAAAGGCTTACAATTTTTTATATATGCTTTGAATATTCATAATAATTATTCTTATGAATATTATGTGTGATATATATGAATGGTAATTCTTGTTAATACCTTGTCCACACACAAAAAAAAAAAAACTTTTACTGATTTGTAAACATTTTTAGAATTTCTTAAAAAACTCTGCTTTAAAGACATTGTTTTATTCAAAATATACATTTGGATTAAGTTCCCAGCAGAACTAACCATAATCGAACAAAATGATTTTTACACTTGATATTGTGTAATTGTTCTTTGCAACTTATTGAATTCTTTTTTACCGAGCTCAATTAATCCACAAGAAGGAAACAGTTTTTAATACCTCTGGCACGAAGCCACCAAAAAAATTGAGAATGAAAAAAAAATGCTTTTCTAACAATTCTTTTAATTTTTATTATTTCAGTTTGCGACAACATCTCTTGATGCCGAAGACGACCCTGTTCGATGGGAAAAAATCGGAGTTGACTCCATCTGGTGTGAGCAAAAGAAGGGGCGTTATGAGATATATTTATTTTTGGATACTGCTCAGCCTGTGTGCCTGTTCTAGGGTTCAAGGTGCAGGTGGAATTGTGCCGAAGAGATTGAACGACGTCTACTACTGGGAACAAAATACCGCAGCCTCCAGTGTTGCCAAACATGCAGAGCGAAAACACGCCAACCACGAGGAGCATTCAAGTAAACGATTGTTCGGGTAAGTTCAACGTGAGGCTTGATGGATGGATTTTCATTTGCTTCGTCATCAAGTTGCTCTTCCGAAACAGAGCGCCATTTTCGCGAATGTGGCCGGCTTTTGGCAAAGTATCAACATGGAAAATTATTTATTTCTTATGAAAAGTTAATAATAGAAGCAAATTTGTTTTTTAAAGAGACCCTAGGCTTTGTTCATCAATTACTAGAGGGAAAATAAATCGAAAATGTTTTTATTCTAACAAATCAATTTAAGTAATTTGCGTATAATGAGTAAGTTAAGCTCCAAAAACATTTCATTTTACATTATACTCCACGGTATTGTTTTTTCAATTATAAAAACAATATTGAAATTAAAATGCTACACAGAAGGAAATAAAAGTGAAATAGTATTAGAATAATAATAAAAATATTCCATGTTTTGATTTTTTTTAAAAAGACGAACACAGTTGCTTACAATATTTAAATTATTTTCAAGCTTTATCACATTTTCGAACCACACTTTTTTGGTTTCTTCATTTTGTTCGGTATGGACAAGCTTCATGCATATATTAGGAAAATAAAAATCACTCAATTTTTACTTTTGAAAAAAAAAAACTAACATACTCTCATTTTTTTTATTTTTTTTTTGGCATCAGTGTACTGACACTCATATTTTAGAAACTAAAAAGGCTTATTGTATATTTTGTAGTTTTATAATTAAATTGTAGTTTTATAATTAAATTCGCTTGTAAAACACTAATTTAATTTTTACTAAGCTAATTTATTTTAAGATAAGTAGTTGTATGAAAAGTATTTTTTCTAAGAAAAGTGTTCAGATATCGAAAACTACTCTATTATGTATTACAATTTTAGGCAAATATTTGTAAGCTTGATTTAAATTCAGCTGATCCCCTTTTCAAGAAACATAACACTTTCAGCTTATACTCCTTTGAACCATTTCTATGAGATACATTTCATAGTTCTTTAATTTGAATATTTTTTTCGGTACTTTTCTCAGTGTGTTAGGCGATTTTATTTGCTTCTTTCAAAAACAAAATTGATGTGTGATACAATTAAATAGTTCTTGGGAGACTACACGTTGCCGATGGGCACATTTCCTTCAAATTTTTACTAAATCCTGAAATGATTTCTTCCTCTGCATTCAAATTTCTTTTTTTTTTTGACACTTACATATTAGCTTGTATACCAGTAAATAGGCGGAAAATTTGAAGAATTTGCATCGAGATTTCTCAAAAAGTTAGAAGAATTCATCCAACTTATAAAGAAGGTATTCAGCACGCATGGATGTTTTTTTTATTAGGTAATGAATATTGCGGCATTTGGCGATAGTTTTTGATTTGGTGAAAACAGTCAACGGGCTAACACGAAAGTACCCTTTTTTTACAAATATTTTTATAGCATTTGGAGCATTTTTAATCACTTGATTGAAAAGCAATATCGGTCTTCTAAAATGGTAAGAACAGCTGCAGAGAAATCTTATATGGTTGCTATAATTTACGACTCAACTTACCGCTTTTATTTCATCCGCATGTTTTAAGAAAACCATATTTTCCCTGTGGGAACATCTGAATAGTAAATACGAACAGGACAGACAAGGGGGAAAAAATGTTTAAAAAAAATCATTCGGGTTTCAACACCACACGAACAGTCGTAAATTTAGCGGTAATTCTTCGTCTTTACTGCAGCTTTTAGTACATAAATTGTAGGTTTAAGTTACTCTGGGGAAAAAAATGTGTGGTTAGTTATTCAAAGAATTATAGATCATAAACGCTGTTTGCTTACTTTTCTTTTTCTCCCGATATCCCTGTATTTAATTTCGTTGCCGAAAGGTTATGGGCTAGATTTTAGATAGGGACTCGTAAGCCAACAGAGGGAAATAAGGATAGTACGCGAAGGTCGCGTCAAGCAAAAACGGTTGATAAACGTAGTGGGTGTTGAAATATCGCACTTCGGCACGAAATCATTTCAGACATCAACAGAACGATGAGTTTATTCCAAGTTTTTTCTTTGCTTTGTTGAAGTGCATGTTTGTGTGAGAAATTTAAACATCTGCCTTTTTCATTCATGCTTCCGAGTCGTGTTTACACTGGAGTGAAGGTCGTTTTAATTTGATTGCTGTTAAACTGGATTTAAATTAGCCTGTGAAAAAGGAGGAAAATCAAATGGAGAACTCATCTGATGGTCAAAACGATGAGGTGTTGACAACTAAAAGTTATGAGCTTGGGTGTGAACTGTCCTAATGCAAATTTCGAGTTTTAAAAATAATATGCTTTTGAATTTTTTCAGAAATGTTGTCTGATTTAAGAGTTGAATTATTGCTTCAGAAACTGATCTCTTCTTTAATTGGTTAGTTGATTCCGTGTGAACAAGATGCACTGCTGTGAATCTTGTTTCACTGAACAAGACTGATCAAGTGAGGACAACCTGTTTTATATGATTGCTTGATTTCTAGTATCGTGTCACCCTTGAAAACTACTTCCGGGCTGTTGGCAACAGACCTCGTAGTTCAAACTAAAGTCAAATGACGAAGACGACACCTGAGCCACACCCCACTCTCTAAACTTTCACCCCGGACCAACGTGATAATTTTGAAAGAAAACAAGTTTAGCACGCATCATTCCTGCTACAAGAAAAAATGGTAGTGACTTTGGGACTCGAACTCACGGCTTAACTGTGTAATTATTGTCTATTCCTACTTTCCTGTATTCCCCCTTGTCTACTCTCGGACCCGGCTAGAAGTGTGGGAGCAACAAATTGATCAGACGACATGATTCACTAAAATCGTTTATTTGTCGCAAGAATTAACACAGACACAATAATAATCAAATTAAGATAATTTAGATCAATGATTAGAGCGCGAAGTTTAGACCAGTTAGCCTGGAGATTATATTTACGGACATTCAACTAATTTCTTCGATAACCTATACAAGCTCGTTATTAACTCAGACGCGCCCTAGCAATTTTGTTTCTAACTTCTATTTAAAAAATACACACAATACCTGAACTCTTGAGGTCCTACAGATGAGGCCTTGAACACTAATAGCTGTCTTGATCAGCTCACATCCGAGTGATCCTCACTTGGGATAACTTCAATTCTCACTTTAATAATTTTTGATTCGCACTTCAATAACTCACGATCCTCCCTTCACGAACTCTCGAACCACATTTCAGTAACTGTCGATCCACAATTCACTAACTCTCAAAACTCGCGAATACAGAATTTATATAATAAACTTAATTTGCATAATCACGTTTTCTTACCTTCGGTGAAAGTTGGTTGAATTAAATTTTTCCCTCAAAGAGTCCCCAAGGAATTAGTGAGAGCCGCGTATAGATCCGTCACAACTCTTTTTTTTTCACAACAGATACGTTCCTCAAGAAACCGTGAAAAAAATCATGTTTAAAAATGCATGCGATTATGATAAATTTGGGGACAAGTTCGTCAATTAAAAGAAATCGCGTGAGCTGGAAAATCTCTAAACATTTTCCCTAAAAACCTTGCAAAGAAAGTAATAAAACTATGTTTCATATTTACAAAACAAGAGCAATTCGTTTTTATTAAAGAAAAAATTAAAATTAGTGTACAGTCAAAAATTACTCTTTAAGTACTTACAAAAAATAAATATTGAAATTAGGAATAAAACTACAAACTATAACAGCTATTCATTTCTACTTGAAAACAAGAGAGCACATTTTTTCGAACTGGATCAAAAATGCTATCACCAGTAGATATGTTAGGTATGTCCTGCACAAAACAGTCGTTTTTGATTCAAAGGAAAAATTTCGTTCGTAATCATCAGCCCCGTTTTTTTTTAACGTCTGTTATTAGTAGTTGTTTTCTTGGGAGGGTGGCGAGGAGGAGGGGGCTCTCAAGTTTGTTCCTCTTGATATCCAGCTACACAAAAATTATGTTTACGTTAAAAATTAATGCACGCTTTATGTCAAGAAATGAGAAAGAAAATGTTGTACCATACTTTCAGCAAATTTCAAGCCCTCGCCAATTAAATCGGCTGTAAAAGTTGAAATTCACACCATCGACTTCCTCATTATCGACTTCTTTATTATCATAAATTCGATCAAATCGTCCTCATCCAAAATGCACGAATCCCCTAAACTTTGGAAATTCGTGCTAGAACAAAAACATTTTGGAAAAAAAATATCGCTAAATTTATGCACTGTGTTATTCAGTGGCGTAGCGGAGAATATTAAAACCCTCCTGCAAAACCAGGTTTTCGTCTCCAAGCCAGATCTTACAAAGGAATGCAAAACCATAATATAACATAGACTTTGGCCCCCCTAGTATCCTGCCCCAATGCGGAAGTATACGTTGCACCACTGGTGTTATTTCAGAATCGTGTAAAAAAGAGTTTGGTGTTCGAGCTTAATCACGAGCGTTCAGCTTCCGCGTCCACTGTGGTTTGAATTAAAATGTGTTAAAAAACAATTCTTATTAAAAATTTTGTTGGGTTGTCTTCGTTTAACGGCATGATCATTTTAGCCAGTCGTCATGATGCGACGTTTTCACGCCATCGATGATGCAAGATCGGCTCCCTCTATGTAGTTAACATTACACAGTTCACATCCACACGTATACCCCTAAAATATTGCGGGGTCTTTTCATCTGATATCACGTAGAATCTGATGTCTGCGAGAAACCCAACGGCTTGATTCCACACCTGCAAGCCGGAACCCTAAGTGTAATTCAAAGTGCCAGAAACGAAAAAAGTAAAAATGCTGGAAAATACACAGTAGTTTGTCAGGATCGTTGTATTATTGAAGTGAAACTTCTTTAGGGACGGGATTGAATTTGAAATTTACCCAGTTTTGCGTAACAGTGAAAAAGGGAACTGAAGTAGTGATTCCCCCCCCCCATCCGAAACGTCGCCATAGTAAGGAGATAGCGAGGGGAAGGAAAAGAGAGCGGGAGGGGGGTGTACACCCCGTGACTTGCGTCATATCCGTGAAAAAGTTGGACGATTGCTAAGGGGGAATTGTGCATCAAAAGTATATCTTGCTGCTATGGATGAAAGGCGCTTAGGTGTTGGTGACATTAAGTGGGTACCCTTGCTACTCTCGTAACGAACTCGTGTGGCTTATTTTCGTAGTTTTTATGTAATATAAACGTGACGTTCTCAACGAATAAACGCGCCCAAAATTTTACCATTGTATGACTCTTCCCGTTGCGGGAGTGTCTGGGGCATTGTGTATATGTCACTAGCTTTCACGCCAGAATCGCTAGGGATAGTGCCTTGTAAACAAACACAGTGACTTCTGTTAGTGATGCATTAAGTTTATATTACTAATTTTTATTTCCATTGAATCAAAATTAATTCTGGTCAGAATGCCTAGAACAAATGCAAAAAGAGAAAAAGTGTTTCGAGAAAGAAAAAAAAAAGCAAAACTAGCAACAAGTCCAGACGAAAGTCTATACATCACCTGGTAGTTCTGTCGCAGCTTTTATCATCTTTATCCATAAAGGTTTAGTGCTGTACACATCAGAGACTGCTGCGATCATTGGATCCGATGATGATTAAAAGCCGATTATCTTAACTGGAGACTTTAATGTTAATTTTGCTTCAGAAGAAGCAAAGCCACTCATTGAATTCTTAAAACGGACACTGAATTTGACAATGAATACTGATTCTAGAGAAGGAAAAACAATATACGGTTCACTTCTATCGCGTGGCTTTCCACGTTCTTTTTTTCCCCCGTGTGAACCAATATTTCGTCTAAAGCTTTTTTGTGTTAATCGTATTTCACTGTATGTTGCAAACGCTTACAACTTACGTAAAAGTTTTTTCTTTCTTTTTTGTTGTATATTAGGTTGTGCATTAAACTGGATGTATTAGTTTTTTTTTAATCATGCATTTGAACTTGTGAATAAATTTTTTTCATGAAGGATTTTATAAACTTGCGAGTGATTCAAAAAATAAAAGATAGAAATTTTTTTAAAAATTTGCCAAGTACGGTGAAATAAATCTGACACGGATGAAATTTTCTAGGCATGATTTATCGCAATTTAAGCGGCCTATCCTGCGTGCCCGAGTCTACTGCCTCTGTGTTTTGATTGTCCTCATTCAATCATGTTGGACATCTTAAGGCCACGAAGCAACCTCTTGACGACTTTATTACACTTTCCTCTTCTATGAATTGTCTGCAATCCTTTTCGCCATTGATTCATGACCTCTTCACTAGTCTTGAATTTGTATAATAGATACCTCCAAGATCACCCTTGAATTAGTTTTCTGTCTGCATATCATTCGAATCAAATGTACAAAAATAAGTAGAGACTTATTTAAAAAAAATAACAACCTTTTGTTAGATTGTATGACAATGACTGTATAACTTTCTTGAAATTATAATTTATTTTAATTCATACACTGCATTTATACACTGCTAATGCCACTTCACTGCGATATTTATAATAGTAAGGTTACTAGTTTTTTACTGTCAAAAGCAGGACGAACGATTTCAGAGATTGAATGAACTTTTTTTTTTGTCACTTTATCATTTTTAACATATCGTTAATTTCGGAGCAAGAAATATCCTTCATATTGAATTTTACGGTAAGTGTTGTAGCTAAAGTATTAGCATTAAATCTTGATTTCTCACTTTGTAATGCCGGACGGTTCCTGTTTCCATATGAAACCCCTTGTCTACCCGCAGACCCGGCTAGATGCGTGGGAGAAACTGAATAATCAACAGACATGATTTCACACTAACTATTTTATTGTTACCAAATTATCAATCAGACACAATAACAATCTAATTAAGATAACTGAGCAGATAGTAGAGAGCGGAGGTGAGATTCAATAACACGGGGATAATACTTCGGACCCTCAACTGAATCTACGATAGCTTAAACACGCTCAATATAAACTACGTCACACACTAATAAGCTAACTTCTAATTAAACAAATATCACGATACCTGTACTTTTATGAAGCGGATCCAACACTTGAATATTGCAGGAGATCTTTATCTGGATTTAATCACAGTCGTTGGATCCACTCTCAGTAATCCTTTTCATGGACAAACTCCAAAATCTCTTAATAATTCCACGATCCTTCAATCTTTAACTAACAAACTAACTCGCCAACTCACTTGCCAAACCTTCTAACTAGCGAAAACAGAATTTATATAATATACTTCATTTGCATAATCACGCTTTCTTTCTCGGCGAAAGTTGGTTGAAATAAATATTTTTCTAAAAGTGTCATGGAGTGATTGGTAGAACCTCGTATAGATCCTTTACAACTTGTCTAAAAATCATTACCAATAGAAAAACTTCTTTAACTGCTGGATTAGTTCCTGGGCAGCACAACGTAAATTCAACAAGAAAAACTAAATTTTCATATGGAATGTGTTCATTTTTGAAATGGTTGAATATTTATACCCATATTTTATGAATTTCAACATGTTGATTTTTCTATTGTTCTAATTTATCAAAATTTAAATAAATATCCCCTTAAAATGTACAATATAGATAAAATATACAATAACAGATTTAAATGTACAATAGAGATTAACAGATTAGTTTTAAAACATTGAAAAGGAGTAGGCCTTTTGAGGAAGGACAGAACCTATAAAAAAAGGGACTATCTTTCCTAAAGGAGGACGATTGACCACCTTAGTAATAATATTAATAGATTCTAGACTTTAAAATGAAACCTTGGCACTCAGGGTAAGAGGCTCTGAATTTTCTGACATGAATGGGTTAATACTAACAGTATTGATTTATTCCCAGTAGAGTTTCGAAAATTTACGATGCTCCGGAAGTTTCCACTTAGTTGTACTGAATCAAATTTATTCATATATTTCATGTTTATGTCATAAAGTTTCCTGTGAATATAGGATGTACGATATAGGAAATTGTCACAGTCGTATATTGATGCGATTTTTTTTCGATTGTGAATGTCAAATTGATTAAGAGTATGGCTACTTCGTGAAACAATTCACATATTTATCGAAATGGAAGATATATGGAAGATATATATGTGATTCTAATATTTTCTCCGTTCAAATCTCATTTATTCAAGTATGCATTGTTTTAAGATACAGTACACGAATGTGTGATTTATTAAAAATACATGTTTAAATTTTGGATCGTACTTTCCTTCTTGTAATTTAAAATGCAATAATATTTCAGTCGGCTACGATGGTTTAGTGGTAGCTTGCTCGCTACGTAAACCCAGGTTTGCGGGTTCGACCTCGGCTAAAGTCGTTAGACATTCTGGATGCAAAAATCGTAGAAACGCATGTTATATGATTATGTGGCATGTAAAATATCCCTTGAGTATCAATGTGGCTCTGATACTCTTGGAAAATTTAAATCATGGCAATCTTAAGCATCTGACGACCCCACTTTAATTAGAAAATTACTTCAAGCACCCAAATTTGGTAACGAGATTTGTCACCATGAAATACGTTTGGTGATTGACCGTGTCTGCAACGGCTATGATGCAGCCCCACTGGAGAACATTTTTTTTAAATAATCGATGTGTTTTTATGAAAATAATGTCTAAATTGTTGGGCATCAACTTTTTTTATTTAAATGAATCGACATTCCGTACTAAAACAGCTCATGCTTTGCTTTTTTAGAATTAGTCATTTAAAAAATAAAATGCCGAAAACTTTTCTTTTACGATTTTCAAGAAATACTCAAAATTTTAATTAAACATTTAATAACTTCGTCATTTATGAAGAAAATCTCATGAATTTTTTTTTCGTGTGTAGGACAATATTATCCAAGATCTGTACGAAGATTGAAAAAATTGCTTAAAAATTACGGATTTTAAAAAAAATTGTGTTTTTAGTCTAGTACCCTTTTTGGAAGAATTGATTTAGCTAGACTGTTCGAAAATAACCTGCAAACACCTAGCAACAATGATGCATTGAATGAGATGAACAGACTGAGAAACCTGTCCAGCGATAACTAAAAAGTGAAAAATAAATTAAAAGTAAAGAAACTTTTTTAAAAACAAGCTTTTATTTAAACGCGCTAAAAAGAATAAAATAAATTTTTCTTTAAAACTTTTCTTACTATCAACTTATAACGTCATTACACAATTTATCTATATATATAAAGGAGAAAAGCGACTCACTCACTGACTGACTGACTAATCACGATATCTCTGGAACTATTCAACCTGCAGACTTTAAATTTGGTAGACATGTTCCTTTCATAGAGTAGACATCAGCTAAGAACGGATTTTCCGAAATTCGAAACGCAAGGGGCGTTATAAATAATTGTTTCCATGTTTAAACTACTCAATGTACAATTTGGAAATTGGGTAAGCAGATTCCTTTCATACAGTAGAGATCCACTACAAATCAGTTTGGTGAAAATCGACCCCCAAGTGGCGTTGCAGGGGCTTAGGGGGCGTTATAGATAATTATTTTATTTTTAAACTATTTTACGCACTGTCTTTAAATTTGATATATATATAAATAGATTCCTTTCGTAGAATAATGATCAGTTACAAAACCGGTTTTGTGAAAACAGACTTCTAAGTGGCGTTGCGGGGATTAAGGGGCGTAATAGATAAATATATCTGTTTTTAAACTACTGCACCTACCTGCTTGAAAACAGGTAGGTAAGTTTCTTTCATGGAGTAAATATACGCTACAAAATGGGTTTTTGGAAAATTGACCCCCAAGGGTTGTTGCGGGGGTGGGGGGTTTAAGGGGCGTTATAAATTCCGATTTTTAAGTTATTAGACGTACAGTCTTGAAACTTAGTAAAAGCGGATTCCTCTCATAGGGTAGAGATACGCTACAAAATGGGTTTCGTAAAAATTGCCCCCAAGTGGCGTTGCGAGACTTGAGGGGCGTTATAGATAATTATTTCTATTTTTAAACTATTAGACGCGCAGTCTTTATATTTTATAAATAGATTTCTTTCCTAGAGTAGAGATTAACTATAAGAAGGTTTTGGGAAAACGGACCTCTAAGTGGCGTTGCGGGAGATGAAGTAGAGTAATACATAAATATTTTCGTTTTTAAACTACTTGACCTACCTACTTGAAAATTGGTAGGAATGTTTTTTTCATAGAGTAAATATTCGCTACAAAACGGGTTTTGGGAAAATTGACCCACAAGGGGTGTTGCAGGGGGTTAAGGGCAGATATAAATAATTATTTCTATTTTTAAACTATTAGACGCACAGTCTTGAAATTTGGTAAGCAGATTCCTCTCATAGGATAGAGATACACTAAAAAATGTGTTTTGTGAAAATCGACCCCTAGGTGGCGTTGCGGGGGTTCAAGGGGCGTTATAGATAAATTTTTTTTGCATTTTTAATTTATTGGACGCACAGTCTTCAAATTTTGCTAAGCAGATTCCTTTCATAGAGTGCAATTCCCCTAGAAAATGGGTTTTGTGAAAACAGACCCAGAAGTGGCGTTGCGGGGGCTCAAGTGGCGTTATAGATAATTATCCCCATTTTTAAACTATTTGACGTACAGTCTTGAAATTTGATAAGCAGATTCCTTTCGTAAAGTAGAGAACCGCTACAAAATGGGTTTTGCGAATATCAACTACCAAGTTTAATTTCGGGAGATTAAGAGGCGTAATCGATAAATATTTCCATTTTTAAACTATTTGATCATCCTGCTTGAAAATTGGTAGGCATGTTCCTTTCATGGAATAGAGTTTCTCTAACAAAGAGTAAAACAAAAATTGACCACCAAGGATGGTCGCGAGGGGTCAAGAGGAGTTAGAGAAAAAAATTCCTGTTTTTAATTGTTAGACCGAAATACTTGAAATTTGTTAAGCATGTTTCTTTTGTTGAATAGGGATCCACTTAGAATGTATTTTAAGCAAATCAAGTTCTGGGGGGGGCGTGCAGGGGGTTACTGGGACGTAGTGACAAAAAAAATTCCTTTTTTCGAGCTACAAGGACTATAATAATGAAATTTGGTTAGCATTTTTCTTTTGTTGAATTGAAATCCGCTAAGAGCGGTTATTTTGGAAAACGGCTCTCAACGGGTTTACGGGGATATTGATAGTAAAACTTTTGTTTTCTTCTGTTAGATTTAGACTTGAAATTTGGCTTGCATGTTCAATTTACGGAGTAGAGATCCACCGAAATTTGGTTTTGCGGGAATCCACTTTGTTTATGGGTTACGAAAGAGCAAACATCATTCTATACTTCAATTTTAGAGATTTTTAGAAAATACAAATTAGATGAGTTCTGCCCTTTTTTTTGCGACAGTTAAAGGTATAAGTATATTTTTCAATACAATCGAATTCTTAATGCTAGGACTTAGATATCAATAATTTATACATATATATATATATAAGCAGTAAAAATTTATAAAACATCATGAAATACCCAGCGAAGCGGGCGGGTAACAGCTAGTATGATATAAAAGCTTGTCGCCAGATTTACCTCTGCAGATATACAAGTAAATTAAATAACTTAATCTGATTGATTTTAATTTTTAAAAATTTCAAACTAACTAAATACGAGTACTTTAATCTCGCGACGAGCTTTTATATCATATAAATTGTGTAGTGACGTTATAAGTTGATGGTAAAAAAAGTTTTAAAGAAAAATTTATTTAATTCTTTTTAGAGCGTTTAAACAAAAGCTTGTTTTTAAAAAAGTTTTTTTACTTTTAATTTATTATCTTTCCACCTCCTTACTTATTTGAATGGCCCATCCCTGTGACAATGGTAACCGAGTGGTCATGTTCGCGAACTGACGTTACTTCTATGGGCTCGAGTCACTGGTATTATTGAAGACCCACCGTGTAGAGCGTTTTCCTCCTCGCAGCTGAAAAATCGGCTTCCTTATATTTATAGCACTATGCCTTTCATGCCCACACGAGCATCCTTAAGATATTGAGGGGCCCTTTCAACTGCCATCGCAACGACAACCGATGACCATGAGAAAACAACACTCCTTTTAGAGATAATCCAAGGTTTTTAAAGCTATATTTACAAAGTTTTAGGAGTGTTCAAAGTAGTCTCCTCCAGCAACAATGCACTTTTGAAGGCGAATTTTCCACAGATTAACCCTTCATTTCTAGAAATTGTTGGAGAAAAATGCATTTATAGCCACATCAATCTCTTTTGAATAAAAATGAAGTTTACGTAAGTTATTTTTTAGATTAATAAATAACCAAAAACCACACATAGCCATATCCGAGAATAAGGTGGATGTTCTATCTTTTTAATTTGTTTTTGCTTAAGAAACTCAACTGTTAATCCGGCTGTATGAGAAGATGCATTGTCATGGTAAAGCCTTGTTCCCCCTAATACTCACTTCTTGGAGAATTTCTGGAAGACATTTAATGGTATACTAGTTTGCTCGATGGCTTTGATAAATCCCGTACTTCTGAAGAAAACGGCATACAGTACTTTTTTCATTGCTCGTTGTCTTTTCACTATTGTCGGCATGGGATCATCTTTAAAGATCCATAATTTGCTTTCTTTGTCGTGTTGGAACATCAAAAAATGGTTTTTACTTTTCTCATCACCCGTTACAACTTTAGGAATGATGCGGTGTATACCATCATGTAGCACTTTAAGGGTTTCTTTACTGATTCTTACACGCTCCTCTTTTTGGTGCTCAGTAAGATTATGGGGAACCCAACGGTTTACTACTATTTTAATATGTTATTATTCATGAATAATTTTGTGCAGGTGTAAAGATCCCATGTTAAGTTTCTTCTGCATTATTTGGTAGGTACAGCGATTATCATCCGTTAACATTTTTTTGTATGGCAGACACATTATCCGGGATTATTGCCGACCACGGCCTTAATGTGTGATCTTCATCCTGAAGAGAATTGTGATCTCTGCAGAATCCTTTAAACCATCTGAATATAGTAGCACGGCATGGAGATTCATCACCATATGCTAAATGCAACCGTTGAACGCATTCGTCTTGATTTAATCCCGCTTTAAAATCATCGAATACCACAGCACAATAATGTTCTCCCGTCAACTCCATTTTATCTTCTGTCAAAATTTTATTCTACGATAAATAACTTGAAGTAAGTCAGTAAAAAAATTGTATGCTGTGTTAAAATGCTTTGTATTTTCATATTAAACAGTTAGTTTTTTAAATAACTTTATGTCTTTGCGTATCTAAAAATTTCAGACTTATCCCCGTATATGTGCGTATATACAGGTTGATTCAAAATTAGTATGATCAATTTTAAAAGCATATAACTATAAATGGTAAATTTTTATCGCTTTGCTGCCAGTTAGATTTTAAGAATGAAACATTCAAATTACCAATTTAACTATTTTTGTTAGTGGGAATAAATTAGGGCTCCAAAATGACTTCCTCAAACCCGAAACAAAATTTTAAAGCTTTTAAAGGATGTTTACTCTAATTCTGTTATAAATAAAGCACTTAAATTCAGAAAATATCTTATGCTAATGGATTACTATTTAAACTTCAAAAAGAAATAAAATTTGGCTGGATAGCAAAAGCTCCAGGGACAGGAGTGTGAATGAAAGGAAGTTCTTAAGGAAAGGAAGAAAAGAAAAAAAAAGAAACTGAAAAGACTTATCGCTGTAGAAAATCCACTGCCTCAGAGATCTACAGCAAAGAGATTACACGTATCGCAATCGACAATTTTTCGTCATTGGTTATAAAATTGGTCAGAAAATTAGCTATAAAAAGAGAATAAACCAGTCTGCCTTTAAATGTTTGTTAAGACCGTAGAAAAATGAAAGAAAACGTTCTTGGCCTCTGTATTTAATGTTACGCAAAGGTAGATACAAAAGCATGAATTACTTCCGATGAAGCACTGTTTCATCTGTCATTCACAACTAGCAAAAAGAAGATACAATATATTTCACGCAAAAAACGACGTCGCAACAATGCAGCTCTTTTTCAAAATGCAAGTTGACCATCAGGTGTTATGACATGGATGGGAATGTCCTCTCAAGACATAACAAAACCATTTTTTGTAGACCTAAAGGCTTAAATTAATGCTAAATACTATTAGAATAAAGTTTGAAACACTTGATAAATAAAAGTAAACGTCTTTATTTTCAAGGAGACTTTGTTTTTCACCAATTCATACTTCAAAATTAACTATAAAATGGCTGAAAAATTAAAAAATAAATTTTCTGCCTCCTGAGAAATGGCTATCACTATCCCCTGACTGTGTTCATTGTGATTATTTTTGATGGGATACTTAAAAAAATAAAGATGTAAAGCAAGGACACTCCGAGGGCTTCAAAAATCAATCAATTAGGAAGTTGGAAAAATACCTCTGAAATGGTCAAAAAGCCCTTTTGGCTTGGTCAAAACTTTACGCAGAGTGTACTATGTCAAAGGAAATCACATTGAAAATTTTATGTAAGCAACTTAATTCGATAAAAATTTATGATACTCTGAAATTGGTCACATTATTTATTTTAAAATTAACCGGTGATTTGATGCTTAGTTTCGAAAATGCTTTTATGAGAGATCATTTGTGTGATTTTTCTCCATTTATTTAAGAATGTTTATTTAAAATTTTTTAACGTTAATAATATTTTTAACAGTAATCACTAAACGTCTTTTATGGATAAATCATTACTTTTCTTTTCATATTTCTGGTTGATAACTACAGTATTTTTTTTTAAAAAGTCAAAGAAAAAAATCAACAATTAAAAGAGAATTAAAGGCAAAAAGTAGAGCTCGATTCTCAGAACAAAAATGTTTCGACGTTGTATGGGAATGGAAAGGGCTAGAGAAAAGAGACATTTATCAACATCATTATTCTCGCTTGTCTCAAGAAAGAATAATGGCCAGTGTTAAGCTCTCAAAATACTTGTTTAGAACCCTGGGTGGTGCGTCAGAACCTGTAATAACCAAGCCTTAATTGCCATGTTTGGTACAGTTTAATAAATCGTGATCGCTCGGACAATAATACTTTCGGGAAACCTGTTTCTCGCTGTGAAAATAGTCCATGTAAAGTTGTGGAATTTTTTATTATTTATGAATCTTAAAAACCCTTAATAACAACAGTTACTCAGTTAAAAAAATGAATCTTAAATATCTGTTGTTAAAAACTGAAATGATAATTTAGTTATTCAAATCTGAAAGGAATTTCGTGGAATAGATATTCTTATTCATAATGACTTATAGAGCATGAAATAAATGAAAAAGAATTTTTTAGAAGTAAAAGTTCCTGCATCCATATTCTTCTGTGTTTCAGTTATTATTTTTTCGAACTATCCAGTCATTGAAAGTCATGATAAAATTAAAATTTTAATGAAAAGTTTAGATCTAAATGCTAAATAAATAAATTATAGAACTCCAATATTTTTGTTATATATTTCATGCTTTATACTTTTTCGGAGGTTTTATAGTACTGCTAGAAAGAAAATTTTCTGAAAGAACTAGGCCTAAAGTTATTATTGTTCTTCAGAATACTAGAATTTACAGATGTATATTTGTTTTGAAATATGAAAAGGGAATACGCATTGTGTGACGAAACAAAAAAGAAATTTGTTTGTTTCGAATGGGATGCATTTTGGCAGCTACGGCAAATCCCGAAGAGTGGAAGCCATTTCGTTTGTGGCACCATTTAATGGCTGCCACCAAATTGTGACGCTTGAAATTTTATTTAATCCAAACTCTTGTCGGATGCTAAACATTGCTTCAAAAATTTTTTTTCGAGAGTACCAGAACCAAATTGATACTCAAGGTATCCTTTCCACGCCACATATATATAATCACATATGCTTGTCCACTATTTTTGCATCCAGAAAATCTGTCTACTCCAGTAAGATCGAACCGTCAACATTAGGCTTACGAAGCGGGCACGCTACCTCATAGCCACAAAGCCGACTACAAAAAAGAAAGCCAAAGTTTGATTTTTAATCTACGACACATTCTGAAGCAACACGAGTGCTATTGGCGGAATACCCAAGGGAACCTATCTCATCCGAAAGAGGTTTAGAGCTACATAACGATCCCCGGGAAACAACCACCCCCCGCGTTCAATCTTTATTGAACAAAATCATTGGTTGCATTTTGTATACCAGTAGCACTCATTAAATTTACATATTACAAATTAAAGGTAAACGAAACGAAATTCATATGTTTTTGAAAGATAAAAACATACAAAGCTGAAAATAATAATAAAGAACACAAAGGGTAAGAGAAGGAAAGAGAATATACATTATTACACAGGATTCTTAAAAATACATCAAAAGTAATAAGAAATATAAAATACAAATGCATCGTACAAAAAAGAAAAAAGAGGTGGGAATCATTAAGCAAAAAAAAAAAAGGGATGGGGGGGAGGATGCAAGAAAAACGCTTGTGACCCCATAAGAGCACTGATCCAACAATTCTACCCAAGGAATTTTATCCCGTATTGGAGAAGCAATTTTAATACACACATGATTTTAGTTCAGAGTGAATGGAAGCATTTCTAATGATAGATTGGAACTAGGGTTTTTTTAGTATTTTGAGATGGAGAGACCACACAAATGGAATTCCTTAGTCTGAGGACATGCGAACACGTAATGGTCAGCATCGCTAACAGAACGACAAAGACAATTGGGAGTAGATTTTAGTTGGAAGCGATGCAAATAAAAAACAAATGTGAGCCTTGATTTGTTAAGAATTGCGCGACGTAACTGGACTGGGTATTTATATCTAAACTGGGTTTGGGAAAGAGAAGGACTTGACTCGCGTAAGCCAGTATTAGAGTTTGATACCAACTCTCCCTCAATTAATTTATTTTGGTGTATTTTGATGACATAAGAGCGGGGGCGGGAACACTCACCTCTACACCATTAGCAGCAGCGACTTCAGCAAAATGATCTTCAATATCATTAAAACAATTATTATTATGAGCCTTAACCCAGGAAATATTATAAAAGGGGCGGTATGTAGAGAGAGTTTTCTCTTTATTAAATTAATATAGGCAGATGTATTGTTAGGACTTTTAAAGAAAAGAATGGATGATAAATTATCAGTGTAAATATTAATTTTAACATTTTAAACAACCGCCCATAGGACGGAAAATCCGATTGCAGATACGTTCGCTTGGAAAACAGTTTTGTAGGGTTTGAATTTGAAAGTATAGGTCCCATAAAAGGACCCCCGATAAAAATGCACTCTGCGAACCCGGTCTCAATGAGCGCTATTGGCGACAGACTTCGTAATTTTGAACCTTGGTCAAGTGATAAGGATGACACCTGAGCTGGCACCCATCTTCAAGCTACCACACCAAGCCAACAGGAGGACTTTGAGCTTTGACAGATTTAACGCGCATCATTCACTCTATAAAGTGAGAATTTATGATACGCCGGCTACGAATCCATGACCATGACCACTGGGATACCGCAGCCTTTTTAGTCTTCAATGGCACTAAGTTTCTAACCCCGCGTCTAACAACTCTGGTTACGAATTCGCTACTATGACCACTTGGCAACCACGGCCGAAAAAAATGTGCAGGAATTACTCAGAACAAAGATGAAGTTTTTCGTTTCATCTTTTAAGGAAGCAATTATATATTATATAGATAATATAATTATAACAATTAGAAAATATTAGAATTCATTATGAATTTATTCGACCCAAAATATATATAATTTTGTGTTTATCAGTATGATTTAAAATAATTTCGAATGAACGACACGGGTGCCATA
Organism: Trichonephila clavata; assembly: GCA_019973975.1. Classification (NCBI taxonomy): domain Eukaryota; kingdom Metazoa; phylum Arthropoda; class Arachnida; order Araneae; family Nephilidae; genus Trichonephila; species Trichonephila clavata. The sequence continues at coordinate 96,721 of BMAO01034925.1, forward strand.
TGCCTTACATAATTAGGGTAGCCGGAGAAGCAAAAATTGCAAGCATCTTGCGGCACATTCCAGATAAGACATTTCGAAACTAAAATAAACCACTATTTCCTTTTACTTAAAGACTCCCTTGTTTTCAATGAGGAAGAATGATTTGTGAGCTCTTCCTGAAAGTAGAAACATTATCTTGTGCATTCATCTTTATTCAATAGACGAAGAGATCCTTTTCTGATGAACACTGAACTTAATCTTTCCCCCATCTGGATTCGCAGTAGATTCTGGTTTAAGTAAAGTGGAAGTTACAGGTTAACGATTTTAGCTACTTTTGTGAAATAAGTCGCCAAACTGCGTTTTACTTTATTTCGTAAGCATTAACCAAAACTTTACCTAGAATAAAATCGCTAGCGGAATAAAGAAACGCTAAAAATTTGGCATGTTTTACTTTTATCATATCTTTTAAGAAATAAATGATTATATAGAATGTAGCACGAATGGAGGATCTTTTTGTGGTGAAAGATTTGTATTTATTTACATTCAAAGAAGACTGTAAGAATTTAAAATTTCAGTTTTAAAAATGACCACAGGGAATCATTTTTTTGTAAAATCGTATTCTTATTATATAATTATGCTTTAAAATTCTTCTTTTGTTACTATTTTCAGATGAATAATGCAAATACAGTTAGAAGGTCCATGCATATTCTAACTACATTATTTTATAGAAGACACTTAAAATTTTGGGAAAAAAACGCGTTGGTAATGTACGAGAAGATTGTGATTGTAAGTGATTTTCAATTCATTTGAAATGGAACTAAAACTGGACGACGTGTTAGAGTTTTCTCTTAGACTCCATCAAAAAGATATTAGAGTGGTTTCAAAAGAAATTTCTGTAAACACTTAGCCACCTTCAAAATATGTAAGAATGCATTGGACTTACAGGTTTCCGAAAGAGTATTGGAGCTTGCCTATACGTTTAAAATATTCATGAAAATATATATATATATATATATATATATATATATATATATATATATAAGAATTTAAACAAAGTTAAAACAATGAATTATGTTTAAGAAAATAGAATAATAACTGAATAATTATCAACCACTTCACAAAATGAAAACGTTTTTGGGTGTCATTCTTCCTCTTTTTGTGAAAAAGAGAATAAAGAAAGTTGTTTTTTTTATTTCTTTTTTTAAGCTGTTTTTAGTGTTTTTTTTCAATTTCCAATGTATATATTTTGACAGTTTGCTTGCTTCTTACTGTTTCTCTTATGTCACGCACTGGAATAATTTTTTTCTACAGCATGCATTTTATTTAAATAATTAACAAAAAAATTACTGGATACCAGAAAGGCTTAAATGATGCTTAAGCATTCAGAAGTTTTACGATAGCATCCTGAATTCAGAGTTAAATCCGGCGTAAACGCACACCTATACTTTGAAGCTACAATTTTTAATTTTTTGATCTATTCGCCATATAACACACACCCCTTTATTGACCTAATGCAGCCCCCGAAGGAATTTGAAATATAAGAGTGCAAAGCTTTTATGTTTTGAAGTCATTTATTCGAGGCATTATCCCAGACTTTTCAAAAAATAATATACTTCTCGAACTACAAGCCTTTATAAGTTCATTAGGTAAAACGTTTCTTTTAAGTAAACAGTATTTTAATCTATCTAGAACTCTAATTTTTTTATATGCTCATCTCTTTTTCATTTTTGAACCTATCATTTCTATACCCGGAGTACAACGCGCTCCCGTAAATTTCCATCCTATTTTTTGGGTTCAAAGTGCGCGATATACACCGGAATGTACGGTAAGTTGATTCAGAATGGTTTTTAAAAAATCACTAAGAAATTATCGATACTGTCTTTTTAAGTGCAAATTTACGAAATAAAATTTTTTGTATAGTAAATGAATCATTGAGTTGATGAGAAGGAAATAATAAAAGAACAGAATTTTTTTTAATGAATTAAGTAATCTATTTTTATTTAAATAAAGCTCTTTGTACAGAATTATAACTGTAAATATTTCAAGTAATATAGCCAGCACAATTGATTTTGTTGAAAACGAACAAATAAACTAAGCAAAATTCGTTTCGTGGACAACTCCTTAGTTATTTCACTGAGTAGCGTTGAGTTGTAATTTTTGAAAAGAATAAAATAACTTTAAAACGTATCATCCATCATTCAGAACCTTTTTTTGATAAACACATCCTCAAAATCTTAAGAACTAATCTAGAAATCATGTTTCGTCTTAAAGAAACTAAAAAAAGATGGAAAAAAAATAGAAAAGCGACAAGAGTACAATATCAGGAGACACACTATCTGCATCGAAAGAGAACTGCGCAAAATTATTATCATTTTTTCCCCTTCTGTCTAAGTTGGCAAATGCGAGTTTATTTTTAGAGAAAATATTTTTATATGCGATTATGAAGAAAAGGTGTAGTGTTTCAGCACTACGAAAAAAAAGAAGCATACACACGTCCATCAGCTCACGCTGAGTGACTTTCTCTGTCTCTGTTGTCTAAAACTAGTGTGTAATGTTAGAGCGAAAGAAAGAAAAGGAAAGAAAAAGAAAAGTAGCAACAACTCACTCTATACGACAGAGTTTAAAAGGGGGGAGGGGAATAGTGGTTCAGTGAACTCTTTGTTGTTGTTGACCAATAATAGTGAAATCCAGATATTGCGTAAAAATATAAATTTATATTACACATTTATTGGGTTTTAAAACTTGGTAAATGAAAAGAAAAAATGTGTCGTTCTATTTAGAGTTCCATCTATTAAAACTTCAATTTATATAAATATAGTGAAAATCGTTAAATACAAAACTGAGGAGACTGAAATATTTTTTCGTGTTAAAGAACATTGCTTTAAAAAAGAAAGAGAGAGATTCAACAAAATTAATTTTATTAGAGTACCTTTTATTTGTTTACATCTCTGGCTCAAATTGACTCCTTTCAAACATGTCCTTGATTGGCTCTCTTTTTTTAATTATTGCTGGTAAAGTAGAATTAGCAATACCAAAATATTTACAGAATTTCCGCTATCGTCTACTGTTTTGGATCTGGATCAACAGCTTTAAGAAGCACCATCTTCTTTTTAAGCAAAATAACAGTTTGTTTCCCCCGAGCTCTTTGATGTTGTGTTCGTAAAAAAAATTGTTCTAAAGTAGAAACAAGATATCAATCATTGGCATGGCCAAGTAATTTTAGCGCGTTTTTCACATGTTGTATTTTACAATAATGCAACTAATGAACTTTTTACTAACAGAAAGTAGTACTGTACCACTCCTCTAAATGTACTACTATTGAGCTGAAAAGAAATAATGACACAAATCTGTATCAGCACTATAAAAAAGCAAAAAAAATTTTTTACAGAAGCTACAAAAGCCCGGACACTCTTTTTCTAGGCATAAAACACGCTTCTATGTATTTATTCTTTTAAGTTTAACAAGGAAAATTATATACAATTAATAATAACTTAACTACTATATTACTCAAAGTTTATTTAGCTTAACTAACAAAGGCTTATGGAATGAAAAGAATGACTCGTATGCGTAAACACTGATGGTGCAGTCAGTCAATTTTCCAAAGATTGCATCGATAGTGGTGCCAGAATCAGTTGTTGTTTTTTTTGTGAAGATTTCCTCCAAAATGCAGGTAGATTTTTTTGAAAATAACTTTTTGCAAACAATAAATTTACTAGGTAAAATTTAAGAAAATTTTGTTATAAACTAGCGAAATTCAGGAAAATTTGTAGGAAAATTCGGGAAAACTATGGGAAAATTTAATTATGATTCGGCTCATTTAGGGCACAAATGCGACCCAATGCCGAAAACCCAAGGTCAATTGGTTGTTTATTTTCTGAGAAAAAGGTACGACAAAATATGGAACGAAGACGAAATTTGCGTCCTAATAGCGCTTTTGTTCCACTACGTGAAAAACGCCCTAAAAAGTGTGACCGGAACTCATTCATTTTTACTCACAATGCATTGTACTCGTCATCGAATTCGAAAGCCATCTGATGAGAGAATAGATGTTTTTATGTGGCGTTTGTAGGGGTGGAGGGTGTGTGTGTGTGTGAAAGTAGCTTATAGATAAACATAATTGGCTCGTGCCACAGGTTATTACGAGGGTATTTTGTCAATTTTATCTACTTTCTACGAAACATGTGGAACCACCTCTCCTTCATTTCACACCCCTCAAGCCTGCGAAGCTGGGTTTTTCGTATTTTGTTCCTTCTCAGAAGGGAAGTTTTTTCATTTTAAGGGATTCTCGCTTCATGTTAAGAGAAAAACAATATATGAAAATACATAGTAGTTTGTCGGGACCGTTGCATTATTTCGTGTTAGCCGATATTTCGTCTTAAGTGCTTTCACGTTAAACGTATTTCACTGTATTCCATTTAAAACATAAAACCATTGCTCTAAGTTTTTGTTCAAAGGAATCCAGTTTTTCAGAACTTTTTCTCATGATTGGTGTGTCATTCTGCATAGTAATTATTTCCTGTTTTATTTGTCAAAAGATGGGAATCTCGTATTTTCCCGTTTTAATTCTATAGTATTAATATTTTATCTAATATGTGAACTTTTTGTTTCTTGTTGGACTATTGATCAATGAGAAGTAAGTTATATAAATACTGTATATTTCCATGTATAATCCGAGAATTTTGGAACGTTTTTAAAAGTTAAAATAAGGGGTTCGACTTATATACATATCCACTAATTTCAGTAAAAAAGTGTTTTAGGAAACACGTTTTTCTTAAAAACATTTTCCATTAGCACGCCATTTTAACGTTTTGGTTATTTTGAATGGATCTTTAATTCTAAAAGGAAATAATAGTAATAATAATGATAACATAACTTCTTCAAAGTCAGAGTCTGAATCTGAGTTTTCGAATAGTTCGTAAAAACCACATTCACTCATAGAGATGTCTGAATGTATTGGATCACCCTAAGCGAGTTTTGTCTCCAGGGAATGAAATATAGGTCGACGATTTCGTGCCGTATGCCTTCTTTTTCCCATTCTCTGACCGCTCATTCCTCCCTCTTTAAGAAATGGTACAGAAAGTACGCACAGACAGTGCAACAAATAATTGGGGAGAGGATGTGTTGTTATCAGACAAGGGGGACTACAAATAAAACTAATGTTTTCCTTCACAGCAATTGGATTGGATAATATTCAAACCGTTTGACAACATTTTCACCCTCATGGTGTGATAGATTTGAAATTTACAGGATTCTCTTTTTCTCCCGATTCAGCTTAAATGTTTGAACTTTGTGTAATTTTTTGAAAAAAGAAAAGGGCTGTTGGCTTTTACACGGTTCGACTTATAATCGGAAATATACGATAGTTATTTTTCTTGAAAACTTCATAACAAACAGATAAAATTTATGCGTTCCATTTTCAATATGAGAAAGTATTTAGCCCAATTAAATAACCATTCCACGATAAAAGTGTTCTTTTTAATTTCTAATGGGGTTGAGGACCCAGTACATTTTCTCGGAGCTGTTATTCCTTTATAGTGCGGCATCATATAAGTGGAATACCAATCACCGCAAGCAATTTTGACGAACAGTGTCCTCCCCAGAGGGAGGCACCTGATCTCTGACGATGCCAACTTGTTCTAGGAGTTTTAGTTTTGCCGTGAGCACCTATGCTAAACAGGCACTCAAAGGATTTTTTTTACACGTTGCATAATCATACGGCATGGACACTGTCTATTTTCTGTTTCATGAAAATCCACCGACTTGGGCTGGGGTCAAACCCGCAACCTTAGGCGTAAAAGGCCAGCGACAAACCACCTGCAGCTGGCCCCGTGATATAAGTGTAGCTAGGGAGAAAATCACTATTAACTATTTCAACAAAAAGTATTTGGAAACAAACCTCAGGAGAAAATTTAGAAATGTGTTGAAGGCTAATATATTCATTGAATATTTTAACATTTACATGGTTGGTTGATATCGCAACAGAAAGGAATAGTTTTTTAAGATTATTGGTTTGAAAATCAACCAAAAAATTCCTCCTCTCCTTAATTATTTTCTGAAAATCACGTGCTCTTTCAAAAACTGTAAAGGCCAATCACTAGACTAAAGTCTCTTGCTTTCAGAGTAAGGGGGTTCAATATTTCTTTCATTTACTTTCTGATTCTCATCCCAAAATTCTCCTCAACTCAACTGGTGAACAGCACCTTTGTCATTGGCATCGTTGAGAAAAAGCAGTCTGAATAAAAGACCTTTCCTACAGAGCAGTGCTAACCAACCTTTTCATCGCAGCGGACCGGTCAACGTTTGATCATTTTGCCGCTGCCCACTGAGAAGGGGGGGGGGCGACGCTGATTGTTTATATTTTGGATTGTTGCGATCTAAATAATTTTAATTTAATTGTATTCAAATATGATTTCAGAATAAAATACAGTTACACCTAAAAAAGAATATTAATTGATTTAACAGGGAATATAAAGTGATTTCCATGGAAATTTGCACAAACCGGGAAGATATACACCAGAGTAAATAAAATAGAAATAATTTAATGCTCCTTGGGTGGCCCGAGAATCGTAGAGCACTTCCTTTTTAAAACTAACCGTCTCCTAAAGAATTATTGATGTATGATGTATGAATTATGATGTATTTTTGTTCAAAATAATGAAAAATTCTCTTTTGTATGCTATTCAATTTAGTATATCTTCCTTTTACGTGACATTCCATTTACATACCCTTTTACTTATTCCCTTAACATTTGCATATTTTTCTTCAACATGACTCGTATATTCTGTGAAATCACTGCATATAGAAAAAAAGAAATACAGTTAAAAGTTTGGCGATATTCTCACGGTCTTTTCTATTTTAGTGAGTTATTTTTATTTCTGTTCAAACGAATGCAATGCGAAGATCAGTGGGCTAGAATGTGCATTCTTCATTTCACGACGGAAGTTATTTTAGTTGCTGGAGGAATTTACAAAATAAAACAGAAGGAGAGAAATTTATCACTCCGCGTGGAAGAAAAAGGAACACCTAACGAAACAGAAACTAAAATCTTGGGTCGCCAAGATTTTGAAGTCAATCGTTTTGGCTAAAAAATTTGAATATATCCAGATCTTTCCTTTTTATATAGATACCTTCAACCATAACTCATACATATAGAACTTTTCTAGAGATAAAATTTGACACGATTGAAATGTCTTGTATTTTTAAGGAACTTGGCACAAATAGAAAACTCGGGGGGAAATCGAAATTTTCTGGAAAAAGGCCTTTTTGGACATGCCCTAATAAGCGGCAAAGTTGTAGTTTAAATTCGTTAGTATTTATATGATGCATTACAACATATTTTATACAACAGTGATCCATTCATTCGGCGACTGCAAGTCAGAAGTTTGTAACGGATTTAAATGTACAACTATTAAATAATTTTACTCATTATTTGAATATTTTGATTAATTGTTGATAATTCTGTAAACCATAGTTGTGAAACTGTTACAAAATAGAGAGAGAGAGAAAGAGAAAATAGCGTTGTCACCAAAAGATTTTTTCTGTATTTTTTTTTCTTTGTCACATTGGCAACTGTTCTAAAGCTCACTTTTTAGAATTCCAACGTTTCTTTTAGAACAACAGCTACGCATGGTGATGATTTGAGTTTGAAAAAATAAAAGAATGTCTTAAAAATGCAATTATAGGGTTATTGTTAGAATTTTGGTTTTTAAAATATGTTGTGTGTAATCGACACAGCAATAGCGTCAATATATGAACAATATTTTTTAAATATAAATGAGTAGCAAGGAATTCATTTTATCGTTTTTAATAAAGGATTGCATTAATACACTTCAAATTTCTATGGCAAGGAGTTTTGAGTCACGCATATTAAAATTTAGTTTATATTTCAATCTTATACATTTTTAATAAATAATTTTTTATTCATTTTATCATTTTTAATATATATTAATTTTATAAATTATTTATTAATTTTTCCTTTGAAATATTAATTTGTACTACGATTTTTGTCATTTTTATTCACTGGTGTGCAAAACTTAAGCAACACAGATTTTTTTTTTTTTTTACCATAATTTAACACGAGAAATAATTTGAGAGACATGAAATTCAGAAATGAGAGAAAGCATTTTGTACTTTAACGATGACGAAAGCATAGTTGCACAAATATCAATACAATTCATATAGTATGGGAAAAGACATACAAAAAGGCTTTCTCGAACTTGTAGTATCGTTACACATGATTGTCTGCCCAAGAGGAAGAACAACAAACAGAGATTCTCCTTAGTATGGGATATGTCCTCCCCTTACTGCATTGCACTGTCTCTCCATATTCAGCACCAGATTGCTCAACAGTTCTTGGGGTAAGAGCACCCATTCCTCAATCAGTATTTGTTTCAGTTGTTGAGTTTTCGCGGAGGATGTAATAGCGCCCCAAGGCGTCTCTCCAAAGCATCCCACACATGTTCTATGGAATTTAAATCAGGGCAGAACATTGGCCTATGAATTCGCGAGATATCATCATTTTCCAGCAGCTGTTTAACATTAGTAGCCCGGTGTAGACGTCCATTGTCATCCATAAAAACGAAATCTCGTACAATAGCACCTCGAAGCAGACGTTTTAAGGGGAAGGATTACCACCTTACAATAGGACCACCGGATACAGAACCTCTGTGAAAACACGCTCCTCCTCCAGCTTTTTGATCATTCTTCCACGTGTGAATTCGTCCAGGTGGTTTCTTCAGCCATATTTCACGAAAGAACTCTCTTGCTCTGGCAGAGATTGTTTTTAATTGCTCCTCCGTTCTTCCTTTTATTGTGGTCTTGAGCACGCGTTTTGCGTACACTCACGTCGCCTAAGACGTTTTGTTCCTGATATTTGAACACGCATCACCTTTTTACTTATTTATGTGTTCATTCTACTTATCTCAATAACCCATTTTTTGCAATTTCATGGCAATCTGCTTAGAATTTACAGTGTTGCTTAAGTTTTGCCCACCAGTGTATTTGCATTAAACGGAATCCTCGTCAACACATGATTATAAAATATTTATATGGAATCTACAGATATGTCTTTTAAATTCTTTAAATAGAGTATAATTATTTTGCTAAATAATTTCCCTTAATTTGATGGTCTGTATTCACCTTATGTCTAAGAAAGAATTTGATTTCAAACTTAGAGCACATTTTCAAACTGAAAAAAATTCCCCAACTTTCGTAAAAATTCTTAAACTCCATCACATGATTATTGCATTTAGTATATTCTTAAATTTAGTAATAACTTTGACTTTCAGAACGAAAACCCATTGAACGCTGCAGGCATAAGAGAAGAAATATGAATGCATTTTGAACAAAAATAATAGATTGATTCTGACAAATATTAAGTAGCATTAATAAAATATATTCATCGGAGAGAGAAATCAAAATAGGAAATTAATCTTTAAGAACACTTATCTATCTGCTAAAATGTTTCAATTTAGGGTCCTATTCCTTAACACTACTGAAACACAGCTTTACTCTAAAAATTATTCTTCTCAAACAAATAATTTCTTCCAATTAAATTCCTTGTAACACGAAGCAAAAAGAAAAAAAATAGTCCAAAAATTTGGTTTTTTTTAGTGATTTTGATATTTTTTAAAGACATATAAGTCTCCCTGGATCAAAAAGATCATATCTCTCCATCCGTGAATTCATTAACAGAATTCTTTTTTACCGCCCAAACTGTCAAAGCAACACATATCAGAGCTTCTTGCTTTTTAGCTCTTGGGAAGGTGGCCCTTTGGAAAAAAGAAAAGATTACAGAGCGTATCGAAGTGTGCCGCCAAAGGAACCGGGCCTCAAGCGAGGGGCCTTATGTCTACTTATAGCCATGGCAGCGGCTTCCTGATAGCTCCACAAAGAAACCGTTTGAGGAGTAGTGAAAGTGACAGTAATATAACCTTCTTTTTATTTTAATTACTTTCAGCTCTTGTCGCCTTACTCCTAAAGAAGGCCGTGGGATTTTTATCGGTTTGCGTTTGTTTTATGAGCAGCGTTCTATGTAATGCAGTGAAATGAGAAAATTCGTGGATTACTTTCGTTTTTATCTCGTTCCGAAGGCTTGTTTATACCTGATAGAATTGAAGTAGATATCACGGTATTGGCAACACAAACGTGCTCGTTTTGAAGTGGAGTATACTTTTTTTTGTTTTTTAATTTGTTGCAGTCTTTTTTTTTAGAATGAAGAAAATCACACAAAACCATAAATACTTCTTAAAAATTTCTTTTAGTAGGGGGTCTTTATCCGGGGCCCACGAGCCGCGAATGGCCCACTGAAGGCATTTTAGTGGTCCCTCAATTGATATTGAATCAATTTTAAAAAAAATTGCCTTGTCTGACTTTTCGTAAGAAACGCCATTTTTTTCTGCTATTCTCGATATTTAAAACATTTTACTGATGTGTTTAAAATATAAAGAAAAAAATTTGATAAAATTTTCTGAAACTGATGAATTTTTCAAAAATTTCACTGCATTTTAAATAATTTTAAATATAAAAACTTTGACTCTATATAAAATCTCAGAAATTTTCTGAAAAAAGAGGATATAACAATCTCAACGCACACACAAATATACAAATATTTGTATATACACATATATATGAACACCATCTCTTTCCTTAGAATGAGTTGTAGTAAAGCAAATCTTCCATCTTAATATAAATTTTGTGACTACAATATTTTTTTGACTGTCGTGTGACCCACGGATCACTGAATTTTTTAATGTGGCCCGCTGATTATTGTAAATTTATTAATTTGGCTCTAAGCGTGGAAGGTTGAAGACCTCTATTTTAAAGGTTGGATATATTTTGGAAGATATAAAGCTAACTTAATTCGATTGCACTAAGAGAAGTACACCATTTTTTCCCTCACATTTTAGTTCTAAAAAAAGGAAAATTGCGATTCTTTCAAATTATTTTTAGATTTGAATTTTTTCAAATTATTTTATAAAATTTCTTTGGACCCTTTCTCTCAATTTGCATTTTGTCTTTATTATTTAACTTTCAATTCACTCGTCATTTAATTCTAGTTTCAGGTGCATTGGACGTTACAAGTTAAACTAAATGTGATAAATTCGGGGTCGAGTTCAATGAAATCTCCATCAAAATAACAATTACTTATTAATTTAGGGAAGGTTGCACAAAGACAACACACATCATTAACAAAAACTAAGGACAAAGAACATGGACGGTTTCTTATAGCGACCACATTATTTCTTCTCTTAGCCTCTACTGAACACCAGTGGTCACTAGAGGGCGCTTCTACTGCTTGGAATAGTCAGGTACAATTATTATGACTAGAGCGGTCGCAGTTTTTTGCTTGCCTTTTGGAATGATGTGACCTGTTTAATTCCAGAAACATTTTAATGTTAAAAAACGTCCAGTCTTTAAAGTAATTTTTTAACTTGGTATTGCATTTATAATAATTCCATTTAATCTTTTTTTGGATTATACTTCTGTGCAATCTGAAAAAAGTTGTTTGGCGATATCTGACGGATCTATACGCGACCTCCTACTAATAATCCTCTTGGGCATTCTTTGGGGCCAGCAAAATTGATCAATCTTCTCCTAAGAAGGAAACGTGATACGCAAATTAAGTTTATTATATATAGTTCTTTTCGCGAGTTAAGAGGGTTAGTAGTGAAGAGAATAAATAACAGAAAGGTAGAAGGTTAGGACTTTAATTAACTAGAGGTGACAAGAAAGATACAAGGTGAAGATTACCAAAAATGGTTAGAAAGTGATTGTAAAAGATTATAGTCAGGAAGAGAAAGATAATTTGTATTGATTAGAAGACTGCCTAAGTACAGGTACTGAACCTTCCTATATTACGTTGATATTGAAACTATTAACGTCGCTAAGCATACATTAAGTACATATCTAACGTGCAAAGTAATATTAAGTTAGAAATATTATTATAAAGAGGTTTATTAAATGTATTCTCCTCAAACGTGACTCTCGTCTCCTCCCTCTGTTGTCTGAATGGATCATCCTATTTATAGTGTTGCATTTGAATTGTGTTTGAGTCGATTAAAGTGATAAATAAAATCATTGAAAATTATCTTATCGAATGATTCTTCAATTCCTTTCACACCTTTAGCTGGGTCTCAGGGTAGAAGGGAAGTAGGTTCGTTTCAGACATTTTGAAAGACATTTGAAGATATTAGTAAATTTTCCCTGATGGCATTTTGTGAAGGATATTTAAAAATGTATTTTTCCGCACAATCTTTTCCACATGTATGTCATAATCATATTTTTTTTTAAGGAAAATTTGTTTTATGTGTTAAAGAAATAATGATGGTTAAAGAAAACTTTGTCTTTATGCATTACTTACTTGATTTGTTTTTCTGAAAAAAATTTGTCGTCTCTTTTTGCTCTTAATCCCTTAAATGGTGATTTTTTTTTTGGTGTCCAAAATGCTCCAAAAATAGGAACACTTTTTTTGTTGCATATAGCTAAGCATAATACTTAAGATAATGCGAAAATGGAAGAATTTAACTTTAAATTTCAATTTTAAAGTTTTCATACTATTTATTATTTTAAAATTGTGGAACACAAAAACCTCTTAATGTTTTCTTTTTATAAGTATAATCTGCAAGCTATGAAGAATGCTCCATACATGGTAAGAGAATTTTCTCATACTTATGAAAAAATTTCCTTGTACATATCTCTTTTTCATACGGTTGAGGATTTTGTGTATGTCTGCATATATAGATGCACACACAATTTGAAGCTTGGTGTAATACTAAGTCTTACATTGCAATGAGGACAAGATATAATATCGGCTTTTTTATTATCTTACCATTTTAATTTCTTCCCAAGCAACAAATTGCACATTGTCTTGTCTCTCAATCCCTGTTTTTTATCGTATATTTTCATGAATCTAAATTCCTACCTTCAATGAAAAATTCCCATCTTCAGCACAAAGAAAATCCCGGTCGTTAAGTACCACGCACAAGCTGTGAATCTCTTAAAAACACTAGCATTGATAACCTCACTATAAGAATGTAAAATGTTTGCAAATTAAAGATAAAAAGAAGTAGATATCAGTGCCCGTACAGCATACGGGTAAACCAGTTGTGGCGAGCTTCCGGTAGCTCGTACTTTGTACGGGCAAACCAGTTAAGGGATTATATAAAGATTTTTTGCTGTTTCAGCATTCTGATATATTATGCTTGCTGTTTTTTTTTTTTTTTAACTTTTAAGAAATGTGTACGAATGAATGATAATTATTTAATCGTTCTGTCAGATTGCATTGAATTATTCTTATTTCCTTTAGTCGGCATGTCTGCACTCAAAACAAGGTGACGATGGTTCCAGTTAAAGAAATGCAATCCTACTGCAAGCCCGCCTATCAGTCCTATCTGAGGAGATGTGACAAGGATAACTCCAGATATTGTTCCGGTTACAGGTCTGTCGCGACGCATTAAAATGTCTTTTAATATTTAAGTATATATAAATACTTACTATGTGTGTGTGTGTGTGTGTTTATGTTAAACTATAATAAAATACTCCAAAGTTACAGAATAGATAAGTCTAAGGAACATAACGCAAGTCGAGTACCAACAGGTTTCCATTGAAATTCTTGGATTATTAGATTCAATTTGAAGTCCAACGCCGAGTGGTAGACGCCGCAGGTCCGGAATTCAAACGATGGGCTGGGCAAGGTCGAATCAGCCCTTAATCTCTTCAGTGGGTCGATAAAATGAATACCAAGCTTGCTTGGGAACTAAACAATGGGGGTTTTGCGTTAGACTAACCACCAGGCACCATCATGCACCTCATTGCCTAAGGTCACTAATCCTGAGATAGGCACAGTAGGCCTTGGCCCTTCCTGTGTTGTTGCGCCATTGAGTTAAGTTTAGTTTAGTAGATTAAATTTAGATTAAAAATTTTAGGTTTAATCCTTCTAGGGAAAATTTATAAAAAAAATTTCCACACCTAGCAACCAACTTTGGTGAAGACGACTATAATATGACTTGAGTGAGTGTTTATTAATATCGTATTTTAAACCAACATGAGGGCTATTGGTGACCACTTCGTTATTTTGAGCCTCGGTCAAGTGATGGGGATGACACCTGAACTGAACTTTCCATAGACCTTCGATGGACTGTCCGGGAATTATTCTTAGAGATTGGTCTCAGTCATCAAACGGTGCAGCATATAATGAAGAAGTGTCTGGAGATGAGGAAAACTGCTTACCCCTGGGTTCCATATAACTCACCAAAGTACAGAATGTCCACGTTTATCGCAAAACAACTACCTAACGTGTTGTATGGCAGTGATCATTGTCTTGGCATCCTCCTATTGCGATAGTGGCTGTGGGAAATCTTGGAATATCCTCCCTACTCACCTGACATGAGTCATTGTGACTTCGATCTGCTACCGAAGTTGAAGGAACCTTTCCAAGGCTGCCTATTTCGGGAAGTTTCATCTGCTCGCCACGCATTAGCAATCATCAACAATCAACACCTTGGCAATAAGTCTCCAACGGCTTCCTGACATTTGACAAAAGGTTATAGGCTTTGCCAGTGCTTACGTGGAATAAATAGAATGTAATTGTATTTATAAACTCATTTAAAATTGATTTACAATTATGTTGCCTTTACTTAATTTGCAGCCCTCGTAATTAAAGTTCATACCAGTCATGTTCATACAATAAATGCATAATTTATCTGAAACCTTCACTATATATTATACATAAAAAATACCTAATAAATACTGTTGCGTGTGTGCGTGTGTGTGTGTGTGTTATAAAAGAATATTAATAATATTCTGGAGTCCTGGAATTGTCTTTTTTCTGGATTTATTAGTATTAATAAATTTCAACCATAAACTTAACAATTTTTAACAAATTAAACCATTGCATTAATTAGACTGAAACTAAAGAGAATTCTAATATTCGAGATAAAAATCCTAGTAAACAACGGCACCTGGTACGCCGAAGCCAAGAATTACAATAGCACATTTAGTTATGCTGAAGCCAAGTTCAAAATTCGAGAAAGGAAGAATCCGTTATATATGGTTTCTATCGAGATAGACCACGTGGGGTCTGAGGGTGGTGTCAACTACACTCCACCCATTCAGACCACCTGGTCCATAATTTACAACAATACTATTTGTTATGAATACAATCTGATCGAATTCTGTAAATTTACATGATTTCTTTTCCCCCCAAGCAATAGGGAAAAAGTCAGATTCCCAAGCGTGATTCATATTTTAGGCAGTTTCCGGTAGAAACATGAAACATGTGCTTTATGTTGCAAAGGAAATAGGGAACAGGAGCAGCACATGAATGGTGGCAAGGATAACATCGTAATTGGTGTCATAATGAGGGTTCAATCAGCAATAATAACATCGTAATGAGCGTCAACACTTGCAATTATCTTCCTCGACCAGTTCCTGTTGCGTAACTCTTGTGTCTTTCATTGAATACTAATCTCATCTTGTTTATCTTTCGCGCGGACGCAAACAAGTTTTAAGCACAAACAAATCGATTTTAAATCAGTCAGAACATTCGGTATAACCTTCTGTGAATTAATGTCTGGGTATAAAGTTAAAGTCTCACAAAAATACTGGGAGAGCCAGGACTACTTTTAACTGTTATGAAAAATATTAAAACACATGAAACGTTGTTGTAAAATTCCATCCATGGTTTATCGACCAAAATTTGAATATTCTCTCCTTTTTGGAAGGAAAGTTTTACATTCGCCTCTTTCTCATGCTATAAATATACAAATGTTAAAAAAATCTTTATTTTATAAAGTTTTATAGATGTTTTTGTTTTTAATTTCTCATGTTACTGAAACTAAACATCAAAATATAAAATACAAAAATCTGATATTTGTTTCTTTTCACTCATTTTCTTTTCTCATATACTCCGAAAGTGTAGAAACAAAAATGACTGCAGAATACTTAATATAAAAAAGCTTACAATTGAGATTAAAACCTAATCTCAGTGGCGCAACAGCTCATAGAGGCCCAGACTGTTGGAGGGCTAGACTAAGATCTGTCCTACTGTGCATAGCTCAGTTCTTAGAACCTATCTGATCAGGTCTGACGTGAACCCCCTAGTGCTTAGTTCCCAAGCAAGCTTGGTATCCATTTATTGATCCACTGAAGAGAAGGAACGCTGAGTCGACCTTGACCAGTCCGGGGTTATTGAGATTAAAGATACATGAATTTTTGACAAATGTTACAAAATAACTGAAAATATCACCCACACCTCTTTTCATTTTGATTTGATTTCATTTTAATTTATGTCTCACTCTGAGGCAACATGAGAGTCGCAATTTTGAACTACGGTCAAGTGACGAGGACAACACTTGAGTACTCTCTCTCTCTAAGCTTCCACACCAGGGGAAGACTTTGAGCCTCTATGGACTTAACGTGCATCAGTAACTCTACATGGTTGGTATTCAGTAACCCTGGTTTCAAAAGAGTGAGTGAATGAATGAATATTAACGTCGCACTATTTAGCTATTTGAAGGCTTTTGGCAACGGATCTCATCATTTTGAACCATAGTCTAGTGACGAGGACGACACCTAAGAGAAGAGAGAGGTGCCACCCTACTCTAACTTCTAACCACACCAAAGGGAGGATGTGTGAACCTCAACAGATTCAACGTGCATCGCCCCCCTACACGGCGGATCTTCAGCGGTACTAGGCTCGAACTCATGACATCCCGGCCACGAGTCCGTTACCTTGATCACTAAGCTAAGCTTGACTCTGCCACCTCAATTCTGGACACGGTAGCCAAGTGGTCAAGGTATTGGATCATGGCAAGCATGTCATGAGTTCGAGCCCAGTACCACTATAAACCCGCCGTGTAGGGGAACGATGCACGCTAAATCTGTCGAGAGCTCAAACGTCCTCCCGTTGGTGTGCTGTGGTAGTTAGGAGAGGGGTGCCAGCTTAGGTGCCGTCCTCGTCACTTGACCATGGTTCAAAATTACGAGGTCCGTCATCAAAAGCCCTCGTGTATAGCTAAACAGTGCGACGTTAATATTCACTCACTCACCCACGCCACCTCACTTCTTTTGAAGCACGAAAATAACTAAATTGAAAAAGGTGCTCGAAATTGATTATTTTTACCCTTGGAAATTCTATAGAATATGGGCCAATAAAAAAGCAATGATACATACACACACACACAGCTGAAAAGAAATACAGTTTAAATGAAAAAAAATAATTCAACATTAATTTATAAAAATAAAAGCAGAAACACTCGCAACAAAATATTATGCTCGAAATAGATGAAAACAAAAAAAAGATGCGATTCCGTAATTTTAAAAAATGAATGAATTTCAAATGTAGCTTCCAAAACGGAATTTATTTTCAAAAGGGATCGACTTGGATGGAGATATCCCGGATAAACCCCGTGAAAAAGCTGTCGCGGAATTTAGACTTGCGGTGGGTCATGACTGCCTTGCGAATCACCTCCTTCGTAACTGTATTTTTGAGAGTCTAAAATGCCCCCTCTGTAAGAAAGCAGAGATCTTGGACAGGAACCATTTGTTGGGATGCTCAGCTCTGCGCGGAGACTCCGAGGTGATAAGATATTGGTGTGCTTGACATCTGCTGATGAGGCATAGGCTTTTTTCTCTTGATTTATTTTTTTGTGAGTGTTTCTTGTCTTATTGTATGAGTTCGTCCTTTTCTAACGCCATTTGAGATTTTTAAAAAATTCAAAAGAGACAGCGTATTGTTAATAAAAATATTAACAATACGCTGTCCCTTTTGAAAATAGCATTTGAAATTTTATGAATACAATTTTGCTTTTCAGGGTTGTATATGAATTGGCTTATCGATCTGTTCAAAGACTTGTTGCGAAAACCGAATCCATGTACTCATGCTGCCCGGGATGGACGCAAACTCGGGTATCTTCCTCCGATTGCAGAAAAGGTAACGCATTTAACCTGGAGTGAGTGAATATTAACGTCACACTCGAGGGCTTTGGCGCTGGACCTCGTCATTTTGAAACATGGTCAAGTGACGAGGACCACACCTGAGCTAGCCTCCCCATCCTAACTTCCACACCACAACAACATGAGGACGTTTGAACTCTCGACAGATTTAACGTGTATCTCTCCCCTACACGGTGGGTCTTCAGCGGTACTTGGCTCGAACTCGTGACACGCCAGCCATGAGTCCGTTATCTTCATCCCTAGGCTACCACGGCCCTACATTTAACCTGAAAAATATTATTAAAAGAAATTTTTCTATTCCCCCTTGTTTTATTCGTGTTCTTTTATTTTAGCAATTGTTTATTGTCAATAGCTCTTATATATATATATATATATATATATATATATATATATATATATATATATATATATATATATATATATATGTGTGTGTGTGTGTGTGTTGCTGTTTTTTTACAAATTGAATTTATGCTTAATAATACAAAAAACCTTTTTTAAAATCAGTGATTCTTTAACTTATTTTGCTCCATGGATGTCTGTGGTCATGGTAGCCGAGCGGTTAAGGTCTCGAACTCGTAACCGGCGTTGTGAGATCGGGTTTGAGTTCTATTGCCATGAATCCTCGTGTAGAGAGTTTGATACACGTTAAATCTATCCAATCTCAAAGTTCTCTCACTGGTGTGGAGTGTTAGCTCACAGATGTATTGCACTTGACTAAGATTCAGAATTGCAAGGTTGGTCGCCGATATCTCTCCTACAGAACTATGTCTCACACAGAGGGTGATAGCTCTAATACACACACAGACAGTGTCATACAGAGATCTTTGTCTTTAATAAAAAACCAAATCAAACTGGTTAAAATTGATACAAATGAAATCTATGTTACATGACATTTGAAAATCAATAATACTCACAGTAGTACAGTGAAATATGTTTAACGCGGAATAGCTTAAGATGAAATATCGGTTAACACGAAATAGTACAATGGTCCTGACAAACTACTTTGTATTTTCATGCATTTTTTTCTTTTAACGCGAAACGAAAATCACTTAACACGAAAAGATTTCCCTTCTGGGAATAAACAAAATACGGTAAACACCAGTCACACGTAGGTGAGATTTACGAGATTAATTCTGTTGATCAAAAACAGAATACAAAAATGGAAATCTGTAAAGATTTTTTTTATTGTTAAATTTTGCATTAAACTCTTAATAAAGTTTTTGTTTCACTAGTTTTCTTAAATATATGCAAAAACAAATCTGTGTAAATTAAACGTACTCCAATAAACTTAATTTTGTTAAATATATTTTTTGAAGTATCTTTTAACACACGAAAAACTATTTCAGTCCCCCTCAGTTTCGTGTTAAACTATTTTCTCTGTAATTTCAATAATATGTATTAAATTTATATATATATAAATCCAAATATTTATTTAAATAGCACATTACATTTTATTAATTTTTAGATGCAAACTCTTTTTCCAGGAAATTATCAAACATATTGATGACCCAATATTCTACGTAATTTCAAATACTGGAAAATAAATACTAACCAAGTCAATCTGAACAATTGCACACAGTTTCAACGCACAGCAAATTTAGTATTTTAAGAGATTCTTTACAAATATGGTTTTCACAACTGTTAAAAAGGGATGCTTTTTGAATTTACTCTCTATTCATTCTCTCGAATCCCGTGACTTGCCTAAAAAAAGATTCCTCATTGTTATGATAAATAGCTTTAACAACCATCCCATCATTGCAATATGATTTCTTTCTGTTGAAACGATTTTAGTTAGAAATTCATCGAGCTTTCTTTACACCAATTAAAAATTAATAACATAGATAACCTTGCAAAGAGTTAAAAATCATTAATATAAAATAAAAGTATAGTTTCTATTCATAAATATAATAGAAGAACCTTATTAAAAACTGATATATAAATATAAAAATAAATATACTGTTTTTTTAGTTACTGTTGCTTGATGTGTGACCCTTTTGTTACACGGCATACGACCAATCTGTAATCGGGTTTGTTCCATACATTTTGCAGCATCAATGGCTTACAATGCTGCACAAATGCTTACTTGTCATCCTCTGCTATTAGTTGTATCAATTGCCAATGATACGGCTTGAAATTTAATTATTTTTGTAAACTCTTCCATACTTTTTTATGGAACATTCCACGTTCACAGGCGGCAACTCTCGTAAGCAAAAACTCTTTCTCATTGTCGCCATGTTTGAATTTTTTGCCGGCTGGGTGGCGTAGTTGGTTTGACGCTGGTCTTGTACGCCTAAGATTGCAGGTTCAACCCCAAACCAAGTCAGTAGATTTTCATGATGCAGAAATCGACAGCGTCCATATCGTATCTTTATGCAGCATGTAAAAGATTCCTTGAGTGCCTGTTTGGTTTGGGAACTTGTGATAACGTTTGGTTCCCTCTTACATTCGAACCCTCTTGTCTACCTGTAAACCCGGCTAGATGTGTGGGAGAAACAGAATAATCCACAGACATATTTTCAATCTAATTAACTTATTAATCCTTATTAACAATTATCAAGCAGACACAATACAATTCTAATTAAGGTAGCTGAAATATAGTAGAGTGCGGAGGTGAGATTCTATAGCACGGGGATTCTACTACACACCCTCAACTGAATCTAAGTTAACTCCTACTTTCACACTCCAACGTATCAACTTCAGCGTGTCAACAACAACAACTCGCTTTCTGCCAACTCGCGAAAGCCGAATTTATATAATATACCTCATTTACATAAATCACGTTCCCTTACTCGGTGAAGGTTGGCTGAAATAACATTTTGCACCATTAAAACGCCGCGAGGAACCGCGTATTAGTGGATTAGTGGAACCGCGTATAGATCCATCACAAACTTTCGGAAAAATTAAAATTCTTATAACAAGTTCGCATCGTCAGAGATCAGATGCCTATCTCTGGGGAGGACACTGGGCGTCAAAATTACTTGCGGCAATTGGTATCGCCTATATAGTGCCGCACTAAAAGGTAACACCAACTCCTGGAGAATGTACTAGGTCTAAAATGGTAAAAAAGCCAATCCACAGCCCTATCGAAAAAAAATGTTTGGATTTTTAATTTTAGTGACCTTGAATGTGCTGCGACCTGTTGATCATTGGTGGAAAATAACTTGGTATATTTCTCTTTTCATTTATGTATCACCTATTGTAATATGTGCAGCAGTTTCAGGAATATGATTTTTTAAAATCGGTTCTATCTTTTGTGCTCACCCTTTTTTTTCCTAAATTAGATAATTTTAAAAAGTGTGTACAATAATTTCGTATTATTTTCAAATAGTTTTGAATGAATTTCATTGCTTTTTCTTGAATTTCCGTTCTAGCCATCTGTCGAGAAGAGTGCCAAAATGGAGGCACGTGCTCCAAACCTGATCACTGCTCTTGCGCCGTTGGATGGACAGGAAAGACATGCAGCACAGGTGACTAGAAACTTTTCCTTCCTTCTTTTAATTAATTTAGTTACAAAACTCCTCATGATCTACATTGCATAATATGAGGCTTACAGATGTGTAAGTGGTATATATATATATATACAAATAACAGCATTATATAATTTAAAACAAAATAAAATTAAAAATACATTTATGATACAAATATAAAATAAAAAAGGAAGGGAGGAAATACACAAATATAAAGAAAGGGGGAGGTACACATAAAACTTTAAAAATCTATACCGAGATTAAGAAACATTTTTGTCTCATGGACCCCTTGCTACGTTTTTTGGTCTGGGTTAAACTCCTGCTTACTTGATATCGAATTCTTGAAAATTTATCAACTTAAACGGATTTTTAACAGCTGGTACAGAACGACTTTAAAGAATTATTATTTCTAATTGTAGTGAAGTAAAGTGATTAAGAAACACATGTATTTTATTATTAATTAAATAAAATACATGTATTTATTTACACATTTTATGTACAAGTATTAATTAAATAAAAATTTAAATAATACATAAAACAAATAAGCAGCAAACAAATGCTTTTAATGGGAGAGATGAATCTGGTGCTTCAATAACAAATTTTCAACTTTTGGCTGTAACTCTAAACCTCCTTCGTTAGTAGTGTCCAGTCTTTTTGTTTCTCTCTCTCTCTCTTTCTTTTTTTTTTTTTTTTTTGAGTTTAGTAACCAAGCTGAAACTCCTTCTCATTAGGAAAAGCAGTCAAAAACTTTCTCAAGATATTCCATAATTTGGGGTAAATAACAGGTATAACGCTAAAATGATGCTCCTTGTTTTAATAAAACTTATGCTGTATTTTAACTACAAATTAAACTCATTAAATTTAGTAAATAAATCTGATAAATATATAGGTAAAATCTGGTTTCCACTTGATTAAATTTTCATTTAAAATTAAAGTCACGATTTGCGAGCTACTATATTGCAGACCAGTTTAAAAGTCAATGATTTATACAGTAAATAAAATTTCTTAGGGCATTAAGGCTTTCAGTACAATTGATCAACGAAGTCAAAACATGAAGTACCTAAACGTTTCAGCCCCTTTTTATAATTTCTTCCATTATAATAATATAGGTTATAATACAACAAGACATGTTCCTGCGTTTCAGCATCCTGTGACCACAAGAACAAATACCACTAACAATTTAATTAAATCTAAACAAATAACTCCTAAAATTTCCATGTCCTGTAAGAATCTGGGATAACTTAAGACCAGTAAAAAATTTCTTGCATTTTAGCCATTGATAAATGGTTGGAAAACACTTTTGAATCCACAAAGCTTTAGGCGACGCCAAGAATTCGGTGTTCCAGGCGGAAACAGTTCTTTCCCAACCTAAATGCTTCCAGTGGGACAACGGCACAGGCACCAAAAGGTCCATATCTTGGCAAATTGTCTCTGTTCTATCATTACCGAGATTTCCACTATAGCCCCGAATACGAGGGTAACTCTGAAATTTTTGAGATGCGAGCAGACGAGAAGCTACAAAACAAAATTAACGATTTAATTTGAAAATACAAAGTATTTTAATACAGCAGACGACTTTTTACTGACACTTCAGGTTGTTTAGCGTAGAATAAGTTTTAGACAGAAGAGAAAATGACTATAGCGGGAACATTATCGTGCTATGATTTTCTATAATTTTAATGCTGGATTAAATAAAGAGGAATGCTTTCAACGGCTGCAATTAGCATTTGGTGATGAATCTCCGCGTCGTGCTACTGTATTCAGATGGTTTAAAATTTCTTGCAGTGATCACAACTCTCTTCAGGATGAAGAACACAGAGGAAGACCACGGTTGGCAGTAATCCCGGATAGTGTGTCTGCCATAAAAAAAACGTGAATGGATGAAAATCGCTGTACCAACCAAATGATACAGAAGGAACTTAACTAACATTGTATCTGCCACGATATACAAAATTTTTCATGAAGAATTCCTTATGAAAAAAGTAGTTTGCCGTTTGGGTTCCCCATAATCTAACTGAGCATCAAAAAGAGGAGCGTGTCAGAATCAGTAACCCCCCCCCCTTAAATTCCTAAATGATGGTGGCCACCACATTATTCATAAAATTGTAACGGGTGAAGAAACGTACTTGCCGTTTTTTGACGCTCCAACCAGTCAAAAAAGCAAAGTATGGGTCTTTGAAGATCATACCACGCTGACAACGATGAAAAGACAAAGGGCAATGAAAAAAAGTAATGTATGTCGTTTTTTTCAGAAGAACGAGATTAGTGAAAGCCAGAAAGTTGGAAGAACAGAAGACAGTAACAGCAAACTGGTATACCAATAAATGTTTTCCATAAATTCTCCAAGAATTGAATGTGAAGTGACTAATGCTTCCTTGACAGTGCATCTTCTCATACAGTTAGATTAACAGTTAAGATTCTTAAACGAAAACAGATTAAACTGAAAAAGCATCCACCTTATTCTCCGGATCTAACTATGTATGACTTTTGGTTATTTTTTAATTTAAAAAAGAACTTACGTCGACGTTATTTTCACTCAGAAGAAGAGATTGACGTGGCTATAAATGCATTTTTTTCATCAAAAAGTGAATGGATTGAGGCATTTAATCTGTGGAAAATTCATCTTCAAAGGTGCATTGGTGCTGAATGAGACTACTTTGAACACTCCTAAAATTTTGTAAGTATAACTTTAAAAACTTAGGAGTATCTCAACAATTTCAGAGTGGCCCTCGTATAAGAAAAATGGATGTCTTCAAGGTAATACAGAATAGATTGAACCTCAACAAGTTTTCTGTAGAAGTTACATTGCGCTAAGTATGGAGTGAAGAACGAGTCGGTGCAGATAATAAAATTGAGAGTTCTATCCTGACGGAGAAAGTCTGAATCCCTTTTATGGCAAGATTAATGCAGAGTAGTTCGGCTTGAAAAACAGAACATTCATCTCTTAAGAAACGAATTATAATAGGGTAATTATCTTGGAAGAAAACATTTAAATTTTGTGTTGGATCATTTGTTTCCCGCTGTGTGTGTGCAATTAAGTTTTAAAGAAAACAACGACACAAACATTCTTTACCTTAATTGCCAAAGTAATTGATGTTGTAAAATTGAATTTCTTAGAGCTCTTAGAAAGCAATTTACGTTTTTCGTTTTTATTTATCTGTACACTGGAAGAATTTTTCGTGTCTTTCTATGGCGGATTCACAAGAGAAAGATGCGTATAGAGAGAAATGAATAATATTTCAGTTCATCTTTTCCTCAAATTTGTAAAATGTAAATTCATAATTTTTATGAAAAAAGAGAGAAATTATGAAAATATAAAATGAGAAAGCATTGCATTTTATTAAAACTTACCTTTTTTCTTTTTAAAATTTATTCACAGAGAAGAAGCAGAAAAAAGACCATTTTCAAAATTTATTTATTTTCAATGCGTGCATAACAATATTTTTAAAGAAGAAAAAACATCATGCCCTATATAAAAGTTATTCTCAAGTATCCGTACAAAATAAAACATTCAACGATATTTCAACGAACACACACACACACACAAATAGTCTAATAATATTTAAGTAATCCTTTATATAATTTTGTCAACTTGTGCTCTCTCTTCTCAACTAAATCGGATAGTTTCAGTTCATCAGTCTATCTCCTGAAATGTAATATTATCGAAACTGCACATCTCTTAAGTACTGCAAACTAGATATTTCTGAACATCATTTCCTTTGAAAATGAGTTGCAATTCTTTGGAAGATAACGACATAAATTCCTTTTCTTTTTCTCTTCTGAAGTTGACAAATTAAATCAGAATATACCTGAAATGTTTTTGTTGCTGGGATAGCTTCTAATATTTCAGTATTGTACTATTAATTATGCGCAACCTTAAGAGAATGGAAAAAAACACATCTCTTCCCACTAAAAAACCTTGGCCGGGCTAATTCCGTTCGTACGGTAAATCTCTCTCTATATATGTGTTGGATTTTTAAGTAAAGCAGCATTACTAATATATAAGTATTAGTAATGTTGTGTACTGTGTATTCAAAGAATCAACAAAACATGAGCACCTAATGACTTGAAAGAAAAAAACAACAACTTAAGACGGAATGTGAAGAATCTGGGAAAAGAATGTTTTTTAACCGTTATAATTGTAAAATGTGACACATGATAAAATCACAATTATATTTTTATGGAACTCTTTTCAATTCTTATGAAGGTGTTATTTTTTAACCTAATTATAAATTTCCATGCCTACAGGTATAAAATTTTTAAAAAATTCAAGATACTCTTAAACTTTTTTTCTTGAAATTAAATCAATCCAAAACATACTATTATTAAGAAGTAAATAAACATTATAATAAATTATATCTTGGATTGTATTGCATTTTAAAACAAAATAAGTATTTCGCCAAAATTATATTTTCCCCCAAAAGTGTACCAAAAATGTTCCATAGATTTACAAATATTTTAAAAATAATTTTTATTACCATCATAAATTAAACTCGCCAGTGGTTGTGTGCTATTTTTGTAATCAAAAACTATTTTTTTATGCTGAATAAAATTAAGATAAATATCTAAGAATAGATCCGTTTCAGAGTAATTAGTGAGCTATTCGACCAACTTTTTATTTTTCATCCAAAATTCGAATGCACTTCTGATGCACTTCCTTTTATTCAGACATTGATGAATGCGCCAAAAGGAAAGATAACTGTGACCATGACTGCATCAACACCCCCGGATCCTTCAGATGCGTGTGCAAAGATGGATATGTTCTCCAAGAAGATGGAAAAACATGTGAAAGTAAGACGAGAGTTTTGTCTTAAAAAATATATCATTTTCCATTGCAATTAAATTTCCTCTTCAATGATAGTATAGAGAAAAAGATCTCAATATTTTGCACACGGGATTGACAAGAAGAAAAGTGGGGTTTTAATAAATTATAATAGCAAATACACACACACACATATGCACAAACTAGCTGCGTATCTCCAATAATGCGTCTACCCGAATACAACCCGTGCGTACTCTAATACACAAAAACTCTTCTCTGTCGATGCCCCCATGTTTAGATTTCACAGTCACAGCGATCTTGAATATGCTATTGGTCATCGGTGGGGAAAAACTTGATATATTTCTTTTTACATTCACGTATAACTTATTTTATTATATAAAGTAGTTTCGAAAATGATTTTTTTAAAAATCAAGTTCATCGTTTTTACTCACCCTGTATTTTATATCCAGAAGTCAAAATTTAATATGACATAATTTCAACAGCAATTTAAATTGATGTTCAACAGCCATTTCGGCACACCCGTAAATTGCGTTATTCCATGGTGATGATGCACCTGTGACGTCCCCAATAAATTAAATAATTACTTCGCGGATGCACATGAATTTGGAATTTTAAGGGTGAAAGGGCTTTTCGAGTTTTAAACATCTCTAATAAACCACGGTAATTTTTAATAAAAAAAAAAGGGAGAAAAATAGTACAAATAAAACCTTAAATGAAAAAAAAAGTTATTAAGCGAAAATAAACAAATATCTAATCCGTAATTTTAAAGGAAATTTTTTACTTTTTTTCCCCAAGTAGTATAAGGCAGCCCGATACATGGAAAAAATAGTTTCGTGCGATTATTTTGATAAATCACTAGGATATTAAACGTTTGAATAATTTTCAAAAAATGGTGCAAAAACTAGTTTTGTGAATCTAATTTTTTAAATTATTCGGTCAAATAAAGCTATGCATGGACTTTCCTTAGACGTAAGCTCGATTTATCACAAAGGTGACAAAAGATACATGCAGTTTACGCATTTCGTCCTCGAAAGCGTGTCAAAACCGACTTATGTCTTAAATCGCTAATCATACAATTTTTTTTAAAAAAATGTTATTTTGTAAAAAGAAAGAATTTTTTTTTTTGGTGAAATGAGTGATCTTTCTGATTCAACTCTAATTTTTGTCTGACTTTAAAACCGTGGGAATGAGTGAGTGAATATTAAGGTCGCACTATTCAGCTACTCGAGGGATTTTGGCGATTGACCTCGTCATTTTGAACCATGGTCAAGTAACGAGGATGACACCCAATCTGGCATCCTCTCTCCTAGCTTCCACACCACACTAATGGGAGGACGTCTGAGCTCTCGACAGATTTAATGTGCATCGCTCCTCTACACAGCGGGTCTTCAGCGGTACAAGGCTCAAACTCATGACACGCCGGCCACGAGCCCTTTACCTTGACCACTAGGCTACCTCGGCCCTAGAACCAAAGGAAAAAGGGACAACTTCTAAATAGACTAAAATAGAAAAACTTTTTTGTTCGTCGTCCTTCAGAGTCTTTGCACAATAGATGGCATTGCAGGGAAAGGCCAAGCTTTCATTTTGGTGTTTTTAATTAATATTTTAACTAATTGGAATTTTGGATTTTAAATAGTCAAAATGAATTACCTTTTGGAGCTTTTAGCGTATATTTACGTTCATACATAAGTGAGATAATAGCTGGACGTACAAATACGCATTTATTATTCTCAAACTTTTATAATGTAGATTAACTAACCATGTAAAACACATCAACCAAATTTCAGATATTCCAAATAAATGTACAAATAGAAATTTATGAATCTACGAATAAAGCAAAAAGACACATTTAAAAAATGATTAATTAATACAAAAAAATTAAACTTAAAAAAATCATTGATCTATTTTTAAAAAAGTAATGTTAAATTTTATATTGATAAAATATGATCATTTTTTTTACTGCACGAGCTTTTTAAGAAAAGAACTTCTCCATTCTTCATTTTCTAACGTATTTTTTAACACTGTGATTATATAGAACTTCATCTTTGCAGGAATCTTTACCAGTTGTTCTTGAAAATATTGGAATTAAAAAAATTTCTCAATTATCATAATTAAATAATAGTTTGTGGAATACCCTACAATGATGAATTAAAATCGTTCCGTAACTTAATGAAATATTTTAGAAATTTGATTTGATGATATGAGTTGCTTTAAAAAAGGTTGCTTGTTTTTCACCAAATTACGAATGCATTTGATTGTCCTATATTTTTTTTGATATTAACTTGGATTGTTATGACAGCAAAGATAAACATTGAAAATAAAATCGCAAAATAGACCTAAAAGATAAACTACGATAAGTAAGTGAAACATTGTACTATTTTTATTCCGGGAAGATATTTTTAGAACCAACCTTTTATCGACGGTGCTTTATATGTTCAGTTTTTTTTTAGATAAATGTAGATTGCTAGTTTTTTGTTGTTTTTTAAGAAACTATTTACGAGCAGATAACGAGAAAACATTTTTACGATGTTTTCTAGTTGCATAAAATTATATTTAACGATATATCATTGTGCTATGCAGATGTATGCATATTTTTTTAAAAAACATTACACTTTTCACGCCAAAATATTCACAAAATTAATTATAATGATAAAACATATATTTATTATAATTGTTAGTAAATTTTTTGATTTGAAGTGAAAATAATTTTTTGTGAGAGCAAATGAAATGAGTACAATTTTTAAAATATAATTAACATATTTTCCTCCAATTTTTATAAAACAAATGAATCATCTAATAAAATGTTCTATCTTTATATATTTCTAATTATTGTAGTGCAGTTGCACACAGGCGACTCCGAAATTTGTACTGGTAACTCTCTGTGGCGGAGGTAGCGTAGTGGTCATGAGTTTGAGCCTTGTGCCGCTGAAGACCCGCCGTGTGGAGGAGGCAGCTGCAAGTTAAATTTGTCGAGGCTCAGACGTCCACCCGTTGACATAGTGTGGAAGTTAAGAGAGGAGATGCCCATCGTCAATAGCCATAGCTTAGTTTTAAAAAGTGACGTACACCTCTAATATTCACTTCATTTCGCTCATTCTGTATTTCATCGCATTAACATATCATGCTTGTTCTACAAGAAGGTGGCAATTAAAGCTTGCAATAGCATAAAAGAACATTCCAAGTTAGTTTCAAACGAAAAAATTTACGAGATGAATCCTATTTAACTGTTTAAATGAAATTTGAATAAAAAGTGATATTCTACTTTCATGATTTTTGTAACTTATGATAACCTCTATGCCACAGAATCTGCCAGAATCCTTATTTTCTTCCGAAAATTGGGCCCAAAAGCCTTAGCATTGGCATTTACGTATCTGAAAACACGAGAAAAGCATTAAGTGTAATTATGTAAAGATTATTCGATAGAGTATTGGTGGAATATATTAAATGTTTCTTCCGGAAAAAAAATTATTTTAAAATTAGCTTTTATAAATTTATTATTTTCTTTTGAATGTCGTAGAAAGAAATACGGCGAGAACAGAGAGGGAACTGGATTCTGAACTGCTAAAGAAAATGGAAACAATGCAGAAGGTAAAATTTTCTCATATCTACGTAATAAGTTGAAAATTTCAGTTAAATTATTTATTAATTATTTTTTGCTGCTTTTTTCGTCCAAAGACCGCAGAGTATAATTAATAAGTATTTCTGAAAGCAAATTTTAATTTTTAATTTAATTTAATACATGCATTTCGATTCATTTATTTTAACAAAAGATGCATGTTTAATAGTTCAGGTGTTCTCCTTTTGTCCATTTCTTTTAATTAAAAGTGGTGGCTATCTTTTTTTTTTCTTGCATAAGTTTTCTTAAAGTTTGTTACTATTATTCATATTCTATAATAGTCGAAATATTCCTGAAATGGGGTCGCCTTCATTCACTCAGGTGTACGTTGGAGGAGAGAAATATCTCTTTTAAAAGTTGACAGCACTACTTAGGAAAACACACATCCATCTGGAATTCATTTCTAATTCTGTCGGTGTTAGCTGCAGATCATTTCTAACAAAGTGAATATTTCTTTCGTCGGATTTTGAAATGTCCCATTTGGAGCAACGTGCAAGCATCGAATTCTGAGTTTTGCTCAAGAAATCTTCTTCTGAGATCCTCGAGATGCTAAAGAAAGCATACAGAAATGATGATGCCATGAAAAAAGCATCTGTGTACGAGTGGCATAAGAGTTTTCGTGAAGGTCTCACAAACATTGACCTGCTGACTGCGCACCCATCCTCTTCTACCACAGATGAGATTGTTGTGAACGCGTTCGTAAAAAAATGGTGCATGTGGTCAGACGTATAATCATTAATGCTATTGTCTCTGAACTTGGAATTTCACATGGGAGTGTTAAACGAATTCTCTATGATGATTTGAATCTGCATCGTGTTTGCTTGCACATGGTTCCAAAAATGTCATCATCTGAACAAAAAGAAAGAGAATGAACATGCCCAGGTATTTGGTTGACACGGCTGAAGAAGATGACAGCTTTTTGAGGAAAATCGTGGCAGTGAAAATGAGACACACTGCTTTCTTTACAATACCCAGAAGAAAACGTCATTCAAGTAATTAGACACATCACTAATGAAGGAGAAATTTCCCTTGGACAAAAGCCGATTGAGAATGCAACGAAGCAACTGAAGGAACTCTCAAAATAATATTTTAGGGGTGTGTTTTTTTAACGCTTGTACGAAAGTTGGAACAATTGTCTGGATGCAGGAGGGCAATACTTTGAAGGCCAATAAAATTAAATTATTGTTCTATTTTTTAAATAATTTGTAATTGATCCATTCCGGGAACTTTTTGACTATCCCTTGTAAACTTTGAATTTTATTGTTACTGCCATTTTTTAATAATGAGCTACGAAAAACAGGTTGTACTTCAACTTATGGAGGCCAGAGCGTTTTATTTTTGCTTCATGTAGGATTAAAAAAGAGCAATAATATTATCGCTCAGTTTATATTAACGTAATTTGCGGTTCAGTAACCATGACCCTGCGTGTTAACGGGGTCAGGTTCATTATCAGAAGGCTTAATTTCATTATTGGTTTTAGTTATTGATGTGACAAAAGGTGAAAGTAGATGCGAAAGTTGCCCAAACTAGTATTTTTATTTGATCAACCAATGCGCCGTAGTTTTGTCGCTATAAAATCTCTGAGAATTTTTTTGTTTTTTTTTTGTTGTTTTTCAGAGAATTGAAGCTCTTGAAGAATGGCAAAGACAAGTATTAAGCCAAGATAAAGACGATGCGGGACATCAACGGGATGATAGGATTAATTCACTTAGTGAGCAAATTGCTATTCTGGAAGAAAGATTGGAAGAATGTAAGTTATACGTATACGCCTTTCTCCTCTGAATATAACCGCTGGGCTTATATTGATTTTAAGCACTAGTGATTATTCTCAGAAAATCTCTTATTTTTCATGCACACTAATTTACGGTTATTCTTGTTTAAAATTCACATTTATTGGCATTTATTGACATGCACAAAATTTTTTTAATTTATTCAAATATAGGTACATAGTCTTCTTAAACATCATCATAAGATTCTAAATGTCTGATTCTAGCCTGAGGTGGGTTTTTTGCAACTTTATTTTCTGTAAGACAAAGGCCAATGGTCGTAATTTCTTATGTTATACAACTAAGCCCTTTTTGGATGAACGCTTTCCGTCCATGTCATCTGCTCATTGTTGAACCGCAACAAAGCTTATTGTTTTATCCCGTGAATTCTTATCCTAAGTCACGGCCTCTTGCCATCTGAGCTTCACAATACTTTTCACATTTCCCTCTTTTCATTCCAAGTCCAATGTAGTCTTAGGCTTCAACGTTTAAATAGATTTTAAATTCCTTGTCTATTGCAGCTTCAAATAAGGATTCTCGCAGAAACGAATAAATGTCGTTTTTCCTGGAATCGTCATTTGATCTGTTCTTTCTGCAAGAAAGTTCTTCAAGTCTGAAGTGAAGCAAGTGCTGGTTGTAAACCTTGTGACCCTTTCACACGAGTATACTTTTGCCGCTTCTAACACAAGAAGTAGACAGTCGTGAGTTGGTTTTAAATAGAAATAACATTTGTCCCTTCACACGTGGTCAGCTGGTACTTCCTGTTGTATTATTCCCCAAGCACACAAAAACTACGTTTTCCCTTAAACTAGTTGAGTCAACTAAAAGGATATTGTCGAAGTTACGCTCTTCACACGAGGTTACTTGTGTATTGAAAGTAGAGAAAGGTTTTTATTGCTTCTTCGGACTCAATGATTATACCGATGATTCTGGGACTTCCTTTCTCCCTGCAGCCAGGGACATATTAAGACTTCTTGAGACCCTGAACCTCTATGAAAAAGTAAGCTCTCATCTGTGATCCTTAAAAGTAGACAGTAAACAGCATACGCTGTCTAATACAAATGGTAATCTGAAACAAATAAGTGTGCATGAGTCCCAATCTCACAAACCGGTTCGACTGACTGCCCCCTTTCGACTAAATGAGTAATGATGGTACATGGGGGAAGGCCTATTCCCAGACATGGATGACGGTCATCAAACAGTAACGCAGTCTTGCCACTGTTGTCAGTTTGCATATAGTTTGAAATTCTCAGTTTCTTGGGGAACATGTCAGGGAATAACATTCCGCCATTAAAACTATATTTGGATCATGATCTCATTGAGATCGAATCGAGAGCGAGATGAGGCCCTCACCGATTCCGAGGCCCTGGACCAGGTCACAGTTGACCCAGTCCTTAAGACGTCCTACAGCCTACATCACTTCTTTTTCAGTTAACTTTATGTAAGTGTGTGAAAGGAGTTCTTTCCCCTCTTCACACTACAGGAGTGATGACATAATACCAGTTGAATGGCACAAAGTTTACACGTGGGAAACTAGGTTAGATAAATAGACTTCTATGGCCAACTAGCAGAAATAATGGCACAAATAAATTAACCTATTCTCTTATCACTGCTTTTGTACTCCAAGCATTTTTAGTCTAAAGCAGGGGTCGGCAACCTATGGCACGCGGTACAATTTTCAATGGCACTCTGCACTACTCTACAAATTTGTCACTTTTTGAGTGGAGGGAAGTTGATAAATTTGTAATGGACCTTATTTGACAAACATCTTCAGAATGATGGACATTTATGGAATTACAAAAATTCTAAAAGATAACTCTAAAGATAAGTTTACATCTATTTTGTAAGCTTCATGCTTCAAATGTCATTGCTGGAGAGATTTAATTGTTTGAAGAGAGAAAATTGCATGTCCTCTCTGCTCTCTGTACTTTTCGCTTTTAGTTCTACAAATCAAAGTAAAAAATCTTTCCTCATATGAGAAATATTTCGAGTCCGCAAATAAATTGTTTAACAAGTAAATGCTCAGAATCGCGTCAATTTGAAAATCACAAATTTTACCCCTGATTTTGCGATATGGAAGCAGCACAGGTCCGCATTAAAATTTTTTAATTTATTCTTTTATTTAACTGCAATGAATGGAAATACCTATATTTTGCGTTGCCTATTTCTTATTTTAATAAATATGTTTAAAAAAATACATAATAAATGTATAATTTTAATTTTTTTAAAATTTTTGTTGAAAAAATAGTTATATTTTTTATGCTGTTTATTTTTATGTTAAGAAGTATCTTTAAATGATGTAAATTAAAAAATAAGACTGAAAATATCTATATTATTGATCTCTATTCTCCAACTCTTCATGAATAATCGCGGGAATCGAATTGTTTCAAAAATGTTCTTCTGTGTTGCACGCTGAATCCTATTGGTAGATTGGTTTGGCACACCGCAACTAAAAGATTGCAGAGCCCTGGTCTAAAGAAAATTAATACATGAAGCACGTTTTATTTAATTTTCCTTGCTCTTAGTTATGATTTGGTGACAGGCACTGAAACTTATTGCCAAAATGCGTGTAGTACTCGCAATTTCGAGATCTACATTTACTACACCTAATTTTATGTTCTGGCCACAGAATTAAAGTTATTTTGCTCATTTGTCTACCATCTAATAATAATGCATTCATTAAAAAGATACTCATAATTTTTATATTTTTTGGTTTGGAATCTTAGTTATTAGTTCAAATTCTGAACTGCAAACAGCTTGCTTTTATAAAAAGCAAAAACTAATTATGTCAAAATTTGAATAAAATATAAAATATTCTTGACAAACGCTTGAATGAAAAATAAACGGATAATTCTTCTTGCAAAAGATAAGTAATTTTTAAAATAAATTCTTTTTTATAAGTGTCCATCCTGCGCACTTTTATAAATATTAATGAGCGATCACTTTATTTTATCAATACGTAATTGGATTCTTTTGAAAAAGTAACTCGTGATCTTGTTGTGTGTAAAACACAAATCTTGAACAAATAATGTTAAGTATGCCTATAATTCTAAGACAATGCATAGAGAGAAGTTAGTGCATAAATGACCTAATCCACAAATGTTAGATTAGGATTTTAACTATCCTCTACTATATGAGAGTACGTTCTTTTATGGTATGCGTATAACCCTGCGTAGAGAAATAACTTTATTTGAAATGTGCTAAATTTCGTTTCAAGATGGAATCGTATTTTAAAAATATTTTTCTCGATGAGGAAGAATTAAAGAAAGGAAATTATATACATTATCATGATTTATGAAATAGCACTTGCACAGTTAAATAGTTTTGTTCTAAAACAAACAGCAAAAAAATTATTAGTTTCGTTAGTATTTCAAATGTTGTGTGTGTGCAAAATTATATTAATTTCTTTGCTAAAGTTGATATATTTTCTCTATATAATTAACTAAAGGCCGCTAATCCAGAAAGTAAGTTACACTTAGCCACACTAAAAGGAAACAATCATTTAGAACTAACTTTATTAACTAATGAAATACAATGGTCAGAGTTCTTTTCGACATAGGAACCCAAACTTCTTAGGTATTTATCACAGAGGGGGGAGGAGACTGTTTATTTGCTCTCGCCAGAGAATGTTGTCACCTACGATTACAACCATTGGATTACAACAGATTTGACTTGGTTTTTCTTGCCTGCAAAAGAGAACTCCAGGTGCTTGAACAGATCCGGAATTTAGAGGGTGGTCAAAAGCTTCTCTTCGCAACTCCGTAAAGCATTGTTGCTTGTCACACGCAACATATAATCGTGCATTGTCATGAATGACCAAAATTACACGATGTTTATTCTGTTTGAGCGAAGCAGTTTTTTAAGCGTATCAAAATAATATGCCACGATGATTGTTTGCCCATGTGTCATGAAATCCTCCAGCAAAAATCCGTGTCGATCTATTGGTGTAACGGAGAATATTAGGGCCCCCTTCCAGAGTCAGATTTTGGGCCCAAAGCCAAATCTTCTAGCCCCTTATGATGTGGGGGTGCACGTTACGCCACTGCATCGATCCTAAAAATCTGTACCCACATCAATATGCAACACGTGATTAGTAGCAAGGTTTTCGTTTGTGTTGGCGATTCCATCGATTATTCCATTGATTGCAGTTCGGATTCTGGGATTTCATGACAACCCAGGTTTTATCACTAGTGATAAGACCTGGGTCCGCTAAAGAAGGCATCACCCTCTTCGTTGTACCGTGTCACGAAGTCTAGAGCACTCTCTTGGCGTTTCAGTCACCGCTGTTATTGTCAGATTTTGGGGAACCCACCGAGCAAACAGTTTTCTGAATCTCAATTTTTTGGACATGATAATGTGCAAATTCCTGGAAATTGGAAAAAATATCAGTGAAGTTGTTTTGGTGAAACGTCTGTTCGCCATAAGCTTCTCATTAACTGCTTCAATCAAATATCATCAATCAGAGGATGTTTTTTGTTACCGTGCATATTTTCGCGTTCTTCATTGAATTGCCACACCCTCCATCTAACCACAGAATCGCTCATCGCATTGGATCCGTACTCTCCACAAATTTGTGGATTTCAAATCAATGGTGTTCCTCACGTTGAGAAATCGGACAGCCGACATTATCTGACATGTGGCAGGATGCTCTATTTTTCGGTTAAACTATCACCAATCAGTGATCTAAATATGCAATTCCTCATTAGCCAATGACTCAGCTGTGCATGCTTGAACTAACTAACGCAGCAGTTCAGCGGCGAAAATTTAAAACAGAATTTACCTTCTGGATTAACCTAGTATGTTGTTAGGTATGTCTCATTTATTTTTCAACTTTTTTCAGCAAGAAACAAATTTCATTTATTGTTATTTGTTATTCAGTAATGAAAAAAAAATATTTAATACTAAAAATTCAGTGTGATTCGCTGCCAGACTTACAAAATGGTAAGGTGTGTGGGAGGTACAGAGACAACTCGGAATCCCGTAGGAATGAAAGGGTCGCAAATGCCATAGGTACGAGCGGCGGTGCAAAGTAGCAGAGAAAAAGATCAGAAATATCAATGCATTAATAAAACAAAAAACATTTTGGCTGGTTGTACTACAACAGATGTTTGAAAGTTCATGAACTTCTTCTAGGTTCACATCAAGAGTTTGGTGTACAATTCTGAATCGTCTATGAACCCCCTAAACACCCTGGAAATTTGTCTAGTAAATCGTCCTGTATACCAAATTGAGTTTTCAAAATAATAAATATCTATAATATTGGGAAAAAAAGGACAAGCTATGACTGAAAATAAAATACTTTTGAAATGCAAACGAATACAAAAATCGCTGGTTATTTCATTTTTATTTAGATACTAGCTGCATGGCCCGGCGTTACACGGGCTTTTACCTAGTGTATAACTTAACCCCCATGTTAATTTCCTCCTTCCTTCATGACGCTAGTACTTCTGTGTGGGTGTGTACGCGTACGATGTGAGTGCATGGCCCGGCTTTGCGCAGGCTTTCTCGTTTAACATTTTCCCTTCTCTTCCAATATCTTCTTTCGAAATTACTTTGACTTCTTTATTTCTTTCCCCTTCGCTTAGCCCCGCATTTCAAGGGCTTTTACCGAATGAATAACTTAAAAAGGGTGACCCTTGTGACCCATTTTAAACCCATGTGATGGGTTCAAAAATAAAAAAAAACTTTCAATAAATTGCTTTCTTAACATGTCTATAGTACGTTGGTAAAGTGATTTTTTAAAACTCGACGTCGTTATAAAGAAGCAAGTGTTAGAAGAGCAGCTGTTCGGTGCGCTGAGTTGGCAATCGAAGGCTGGGCCTGTTGTGTACAGTCGGCTTGATACCATTGACCCTTCTATGCAATTATACGCTCATACAAGTTTGTAGAGGTTTAAAAGGAAATATCTATAGTTATTGAATATTTCGTCGAACTTGTTTTAGTCTTCGCTACCAGGCATCGCCGATTGAGGGTAAGTTAAGAATAGATATAGAGAATAACATTAAAAAAAAACGGTATTTTAAAAAAATTTGAAATAAATTGGTGATACATCACAATATTTTAGTCGCATTTAATGGTTTATTTAATATGAAAATCTTTTTTACGAATTCTATTTAGAATTTCCTTTACCTTCTATAGATGTGTGTGTGTAATTTATTATATTTAATTTTAAAATGTGTTTGTTTTTAAATTGCACATTTATATTTTCTGCAGGTTCATGCAACAAGAGAGACACTATCCAATTTCCTGCTGCACAGAAATGAAAAAGGAATATTTTTATTGCCTACATATTGAGAAGAAATTGAATCATATTTGCCTTGTCCATGAAACAAAGACTAACTTCTTATCCACCAGAAATGTTATCATTTTCATTTTTTTATTTACCAAAATTTGTGTCTATTACCATTCTTCCATGACAGCACGAAGTTTAACATGTGTCTTGTGGCATTCATACTCTGTGTTATTTTACTCTGCTGTCCGTCTTGGAAAGTATCATACTGCCGTTTTTACATGTTCTTTACGATCGATATGCAAACGTGTTCGCTCTGCACATATTTAATTTATTTCTGTTTTTAATTCATGCGATGTGATATTCGGGTGAGAAATGTCCAACGTATTTTCAACCAGAACTTTTTTTTTTGTAATTTAAGTGAAGGAAAATAAAATATAATTTTATGAAATTGTGTAATTGAATTTTGTAATAAAACTTTGCTTGCATTTATAACGATCATGACCAAAATTACACAATATAACAGGGATGGGCAATCCGTGGATTTTTACGTAGACGTTTGCGGCTCTTCAGGCATTCACTTCCATGTGTTATTAAAAAATAATTTCGGCTACTAAAACTGTTTATATTTCCCTTTTTCCTTTATAATTAATTATTATGTTTGCAAACGCATTGTAAAGTTTACTTACCTCGCCGCTGCAAGATGGGCTCTCTATGCAGATAGCATTACGCCGTTCACATCCTCACGTGCAGCCCTAAAATATTGCGGGTCCTTTCATTTGACATCACGCCGGCAACTGATGGTCGTGAGAAAACCAACGATGGATTCCACCAGGTGACCTGAACCCTGTTTAATTTGAGGAGTAAGAAGCGACCCCCTGTCCAAGTGAGTAGAGAGACAGTCCGATTGAAACACTCGAAAGAGAGAGAGAGAGAAAAGCTGTGTTTGTGCCTTCTCCTTCACAAATAACATACTCTGGGGAATGGAATTATTCAATAGTTTAAATAACTTGTACACGTAATAAACCAATATAATTTAATTTCTTAAGTCTCACGCTACTCATCATTTATCCCAAACGTTACATCATTTAAATATTTGACTGGTTTAAGACACGTATTAACGCGTATTAAATTATTTTTCTTTAATAAGGTTTGTGAGCGCGGCCTATTTGGCGCCGCTTTTAACCGTCTTGCCTACCTAAGGGTGCGAGGGGAAGCAAAGCATCACCAACAACTTACATAATAACTATTTTATTACTATTCAAACACACTTAATCAATCGCAAGGGAAAATACAAAAGGAGCCCCTAGGAGTCATATATAAAGAGAACAATCTATTCTAAGTAACAAGTTTGTGGTGACCTGTAGCCACCTCTTCCATTAATACCTTCCTGTCTATCTGAAAGCCCGGCTAGATGAGTTGGAGGAACTAAATTATCGGAATACATTATTCCAATTCAAACTGATTTATTGATTCTTATCATATATTATGAACAGACACAACGCAATTCTAATTAATGTAAATAAACGAGAGTAGAGTGCAGAGGTTGTCGTGACTCAATGCCACCCCTTACACTACCATCTCCCCGTCTATCAGTAAATATTACTGGATCTGTAGGTGGACTTAAAGGATCAAAAGACATAATTGCAAATCAATAGATTTATTGATTCTAATTAACACAAAAAGGTAGAAACACACAATTCAAACTTAAGAGAAACAAAATAAAGTGGAGTACGAAAAGGGGAATTACTTCTAGCGGAATAACAGAATAGCAACTGAATCTATGAAAGCTTAAACACGCACAATTACAGCTACGCCACCAACGAATATTCGCAATATCTTAAATTAAATCACTGACCTTATCTTTTATATCGGCTGTTCCGTCGTGATGATTTCTGCCTTGCTGACTGGTTAGGAGAATGGTGAAGGATCCACACTCTGTAACACGGATTTTTACAAGCTTCGATCAAATTCTCCCCGCGTAGCTCCACACGTAACCGCTATCTACGAATGCCAACAACTGCGTGCTGACCTACCGATCTTTACTTAACTTTTTTAACTCGAGAAACCCGAACTTATATAATATATCTTATTTGCATAAATCACGCCTGGCTCTCGGTGAAGATTGGTTGAAATAAATAGATTATTTTAGGAAAAATAGAGGAGGTTAATGAAAAGACCGCATAGATCCGTCACAAGGTGAGATATCAATACTAGCGGATAATAATACAGAATATAACTGAATCTAGGACAGCTTAAACGCGCACAATTACAACTACGCCTCACACTAATAATCAGATTTACTTAATCAAAGTCCCTAACCTTATATTTTACTGCTGCGGTTCCTTCGTGACGAACTTCAGGCACTCAAATTAGCTGGATGAATTGGCGAAGACTCCACCCTCCGTAACAGTGAATATCAATACTTTTAATCCGCTTCTCTTCGCGCGCATCAGAACATATCAAGCTAGCTTAACTAGTCAACAACTACGCGTCGACCTCTCGATCTCTTCACTTTTCTTTAATTCACTTGACTCCTCACTTCCTCTTACTTAGCTCCTCAACTCGCGAAAACCGAATTTATATAATATTCCTTATTTACATAAATCACCCTTGGCTCTCGATGAAGGTTGGTTGATATAAATATTTTGATTTAAAGATAAAAATAAGAGGTTAGTGAAAAACCGTATAGATCTGTCACAAGTTTAAGCGAACAATCGCAAGTGATCTGATTAACTAAATCTGATTCAATCTATCTTAGATCCTTAATCCACTAATTTATTATCTTAGTCACTCCTTCCTTAACTCGCGCTGTATTTATGAAATACTCAATGAAATATTCTCACCTACGAATCACCGCAACAATTCTCCTGCTCCTTCTATCTCACATCTACAAAACCTGGACTTTATATCGTCAAACTAATTTAAATATCAAGGTTTCTTCTTGAGAGGCTGTGAATTAACGCGAATGCTGGCCCCAAAGTTTCCCCAAGAAGATTAGTAATAGGGTCGCGTATAGATCCGTCACAGCTTTATTGAATATCGGTAAAAATAGTAGAATTACCGTAAAATCTGGTGCATAACGCTCACCTTTACTTTCAAGCTGAAATTTGTAATTTTTAAGTATATTCGCTGTACAAAGTGAACCCTGTTTATTAGGAAGGAACCTGAAATGGGTACGTATGCAATGCTCTTATGTTTTGAAATCATTTGTTCGAGGTATTATTCCAAGCTTTAGAAAACAATGGTACGAGTATACTTCTAGAACTACAACCCTTTAAAATATCCGACTACTTGCGATTTTTTAAAGAAATGGAGATATGAGAATTTTTTGTGTGTGGATTTCAAATTTGTTTGGTACATTTTAAGAAAAATATACTGAAATTAAGAAGAGAAAAAGAAATTATTAATACTAAAATGGGAAAAAATTGATAAAAATTTTCAAGCAAATAACATAAACGAGGCCCATTCTGTACCAAACTTTTATGAACAAATTTTCAATTTTCCAATTTTGATGTGTTGCTACGTTATTCATTTTTGAAGTGACCTTCGGGATAAGAGATATTTTAGTTTTTACAAAAACTAGAGTGCTTATCTCAGTTATTATATAAAAAAGCTTCAAAAAACAGTGATTACATTCACTTAAGAGACTGTAAATTTTGCAATAAAACAGCGATTGACAAATCTGAGGGTTAAAACACTTCTACTATTATACAAAACATACACACAAAATTTCAATTAGTTACTTTCAAAACTTTTATAGCAATCGCTATCCCCGTTTCAACATTTAAAAAAAAAACGCATTTCGAGTAAAACGCGTTTTAAAGTATGATATCTTGCTTAAAGTAATGGGCATCTGCATTTACTAAAACACTTGTAGTTATTGTTCTAACGAACGGAAAATAATAAATTTGGTATTTTTATAAAGCTGATAAGATGGCCTATAAAATAAAATCATAAAAAAATTTGTCAATCTTTACCAAAATTCACAATTTTAGGGTAGTCGGATACCTTAAGCTCATGAGCAATGTCATTTCGTTTAAATAAACAGTATTTGGGTTTATGCAAAAGTCTAATTTTTTTTCTATGCTCATCATTTTATTATTTTTAAAACTCACTTTTATACCCGGCGTATAACGCGTACCGGTAAATTTCGATCATACTTTTTATGTTAAAAGTGTGCGTTATAAGCCGGTAGCTATAAATCAGGAAAAGTTCAATTTATATTGCTAAAAAGGTCGCCATGGGAAGACATTCTTTAATGGGATTTCCAGCAATATTTATTGATTTACTTACATGAATTTGGGAGCCTTCAGGAACGGACAAGAGATTCACTTAAAGAACACAACAGAAGTGAAAAGAACATAATCCGTATTTTGACTAACTTTAAGATTAACAGAAAGAGTATTGTGATGTCAGAAACACCAAAGTCACTTTTAATTATTAGTAAAAACATGTAATTTTAGAATAAAGTACTTAAAGTATCATTGTGACAGTCATTTTTTCACGATATAAGGATTTCACCGGCGCGCATAGAGAATTGGAAGGAAGACTAGCCATATTTCAAAAATAATCTAATTTATTCACAATATTAACCACAACTCAAATTCAATCGATCAAGGATAAGAGATGCACCCAATTAATCACTATGCAGACAACTAACGAGGTACGTGAGATATGAGAAGACTTTATTGTTTATTCCACCTACTTAGTTCAATACCTCTGAATTTTTTACTATTTAATCTAGATTCAATCTCCAGTGACAGATCGTCACCGTAAGTAGTTCAATAATCAAATATTAAATATCCACGATTCACATTCAATTTGATTAATCACTGCTCTGCTAGCAATATATCCTATCTCGCCTTTTCTAAACTGAAAATCTATTCTATATATAGTAGGCCTAATTTACATATTCACGTTTTCTTCTTC
Organism: Trichonephila clavata; assembly: GCA_019973975.1. Classification (NCBI taxonomy): domain Eukaryota; kingdom Metazoa; phylum Arthropoda; class Arachnida; order Araneae; family Nephilidae; genus Trichonephila; species Trichonephila clavata. The sequence goes on from BMAO01034925.1 coordinate 139,448, forward strand.
GAGGAGAAGTTTTATAATAAAATAATTTTTAAAGACCAGAAATTCCCAAAAGGACTGTAGTTAAAAGAGCGCGGATAAAACCGTCGCAACGATGCTTGAAAGTTAAATTCACAACATTATGATATTAGGTTGGGGAAAAAGAAACCCATTACTTTTCTGTAGAATGGCTATAGTAATCGATACCTTATAAAGTATCGATCAAAGAATTTCAGATTTATGCTCATTGGAAAAGTGACAATTCGCAATAAAAAAATTCATTTTCTGTTTTTCTGTTTGGTCCATTCTGTTGTGAGTTTCAGGGTGTTCAAAATGGAAGTCAACAAAAAATATTCGGTACATTTTACAGTTTGTTAAAGGGGCAAATGTGCAAGTCAGGTGGCTGAAATTGTGAAGAGTGTTTATGGTCCTGATGCTGTAACAGTCAATTACTTGCAATTTTGGTTTCATCGATTCCGTTTAGGTATATCCGTAATAAGTTCATTACTGTGTTAGAATTATTTCAAAAGAAAAAGATTTTGCTGCAATCGCATATGTTGTATCCCAATGTGTCAAGTTCAATACATTACTCGTACTGTTTCGTTTATGTATTAGTTTAATACCATACACGTTCTGCAATTTTTCTTGAAAGAGAATTCCTTTCTAGAAATCGTCTTCCAGTATTTCTCACAGTGACGGGTGGGTCAACTGTCCATATTGGCAAAAGGGGTAAGATATGGGCAGTGACCTTTAGTGAGAGAAGAAAGGAAAATAAATAAAATAAGAACGTAGTTACGGCGCCTTTCATATCGTTAAGAACAGAAATCCCAAGACGAACAATGGTGCTTTGTATAAAGAATTATTCAGCCGGATGTGTTCAAAAGAGAAAGGAAATACCTCCAACTGGGAAAATTTCATTATGCTCCACGAATTCAATATTACTCTATTCAAGCAATATCAATTCATTTACTCCAACACGCACGTGAAAACTGACAATAGCACTAATTTCAATAATGTGAATTCGTTCAATTAGAGAAGTCAATTTGTATTGAAGTATTCAATTGAGTTATTTTTTTCTGCAATTGTATGTAAATTGCTCTTTAAAAACGAAACATTCAACACTGCTGTTGATATTATTAATCCTAAAATCTGAATCCTATCGTTTCACAAATAAAACTAATGTAGAAAACTAAAAATGGATCATAATTTCTGCAAAGTAATGTTATGGGTTAAAACATGCTGCAGAGATAACAAAATTTACTAAATTACTAATTATGAATGCAATTCTGCCACAATGCGGCGTTAGAAATGCAATTTTATTCACACAAAAGTCTATTGAGTTTTATGTCGTATATTTATTATTATATTTATTTTAACCCGGGAGAAGTAGCGCTCTCAGTATTAACGTTAGTGGTCACATGGGGTGACGGAGTCACCCCAATCCTTTTTTGATAATTATTTTCATTGTACAGCATACAAATCATGATTCCAGTGAGTAATATAACTAAGAGAAAGTATATTTGCCTACTTTAAAGGACTTTTCAATTTTTCTTTGATAATTTGTGAAAAAAATCAAACTGAACTAAAATGTTTCAAATGTGCGTGAATTGGACACAAATCACAGAAACTTTCCAATAACTTACAAGAATGATATTTGCAGGTAAAAATGTCATATTTTGTTGTAGCTTTATAGTGCTTTGATGATCGATCAATAGCGAATGTTGAACCTTTGCTTGTGCCTATTTGACAGGGTGAAGTGTGGTACACTTACGACTTCAAATTTCTCTTGATGGAGTTTTTTAGGTAGCATTCGGAAACTTTCCTTTCATCGCAAACGTTTCATGTCCATCGCTTTTCTCAAATTTACTTTCACTATCATGGTTAATATTCATTATTTCAAGAGGTTATTCCCTTGCTTTACCAGTTTCAACTTCATTCAGTAGAGATAGTAGATGTCTATGTCTTTTTATATTCTGTTCATTTACATTTATAAACAATAATGAGTAGTGCAACACACAATCAAAACCACTTTCACAGGAGAAAAATGTAGCCGATTCAAAGAAAATATTTAGGAACAAAAGTGGTCACTCGGGGAACTCAGTCACCCCAAGTACCTTAAGATTGTAAAAACTTTTGCCATTCCCAAAAAAGAGGGATATGTAACAAATACATTTCAGTTCCTTTGAAGACTATCATATAGGAAGATACTGACAAGGTCATTGGAAACAACTAAACAGTTTTACCAGAATTAAAGATTTCGTGAGGCTACGGTGACTCTGTGTTCCACGTGACCTCTCCCGGTCAAGCATGTGTGTAAAGAAATGCATTAAATTTTGGGTTTGTTGAACGCTCAGTGGCTTTTTTCAAAATAAATTTGTAAAACATGGATTTGAAACTCATCCTTCTTTACAAAATTAAAAGGGCTATTCTGTTGCAGTTTTTCTGGAAACATTATTGGAGGAGGCTTTAAATCTATACACATTAAAATTTCGAAGATGATTTGGAAATTTTTGCTTCGAAAAACAAAGAACAATAAGAATTTGATCTAACTGCAATATCACTATCTGATTACTCTTTTGCTGAATAAAACAAAGTTCATATTCAGAAAAAATGAGTTGACATAGAATCAAGACTAGGTTTACAACTCGTCAAACGAATCGATTTATTTTTAATCGCATTGGATAAAATACAAATCGTAATTAAATAGAACCCCATAATTTGACGACTTCTTGAAAAAAAGAAAGAAAGAAAAAACGTGTTTTTTTAAATTAATGCATCTGTTAGGAATTACCAGTGTTACGTCAGAGCTGATCACTAAAGTTGTGACGGATCTATACGCGTTGATACTAATTTTTTCTTCTCCCCTTTGAATCAAAATATTTATTTCAACCAACCTTCATCGAGAAACCAAACGTGATTTATGTAAATGGAGAATATTATATAAATTCGGTTTTCGCGAGTTGAAGAGAGTGAAGTAAGAGGTCAAGTGAAGTAAAGTGAAGAAAGTGAGATGTCGACACGTAGTTGTTGACAAGTTAAGCGAAGTCGATACGTTTGATGTGTGCAAGGAGAAGTGGTTAGTGAGATTTATAAGCAGTGGAATTAAATATTACGGAGCGTGGAGCCATCGTCAATTGATCCAGCTACAGATAGTGCCTGAAATTCTCCGCGAAGGAACCGAAGCATGAAGGAATCAGGTACTGTAAATTTGATTAAGTAAAAGCTGATTATTAGTGAGAAGCGGAGTTGTAAATGAGCGCATTTAACATATCCTAGATTCAGTTGAAGTTCTGTAATATTATCCTCGCATTTGTATTCTCACCTCTGCACTCTACCATAGTTATATACCTTAATTAGAATTGTGTTGTGTTTGATCATAATCCATAAAAAGAATTAATAAATCAAATTGGATTGTCATTATAACAGCAGATTATTTAGTTCCTCCTACATATCTAGCCGGGCGTACAGATAGACAGGAGGGTTCGGAAGTAAGGGGTAATTATAGGTCACCACAAAGTGATGACTGAATTGATACATTCAAAACGACATTGTGCTGGTCTCAAAGTTTGTTGCTGGTTTAAAGCTCGAGATTGGGGCAGTATTCTGGAGTTTGTTCTGTAAGAGTCTGTGGCTTTCCTTTTTTGTGCCTCTTTAAAGGTAGATTATGTCACTCCTTCAAAGAAAGAAGCGTATTGTAGAATGGCTTCTTTTGGACGTTGCCAAGATTGCTATCCAGGCATTTCGTCCTTTGTCACCCTTCGTGGAGTGGACTTGAAAGTCGTAACTGGAGTGATAACTTTATCAGTTTTTCATTTGACCAAAGTAAAGTCAAAGATTCCCTAGACCAAGAATTTATGAGACGGCATTCGATGTTTCTACAAGGAACCAAGTGACTGTTGGAAATAATAGGCTTTTTAGTTTGAAGTCAGCCCTGTAGTGGCGACAGTCGCACATTGCACCTTTTCAGAAACGCTTAAGAACTAATATTTCATTAAGTTGTCGATGACAACAAAAATGGATTCTATGTAATGAATATACACATGATTTGTGCTGTGGTACAGCTTCCTAAATAGCTCTTATACCAAAAGAAAATTACGCTTCTTGTGTAAACTTCTGCACTTGGTACACCTTATTTGAGTTTCTGTTCAAGAAACTGACCATCACAGCAGAAAAATTGTTGTATTCAATGATGATATACGAGGGCTGTAAACTAAATAACAGCAACTTAACCTAGAAACTCGCAGAAGAGAAGGCATACGCTAATAGGGTATGGAAGTGGTAAGGTGGCGCTGTTCTCGATAGGTAGAATGCTAAGAGCAGCCGTTCTAGTTAGAAGGGTAGTTGTTGTGGGCGTTAATCTCTCTCATTTTCCTAAATCGGCCGAATTTTAGATTATTTAAAAACCGATTTCGGAATTCACAAAGTAAATTAATGCAAGAGAAAAATCTGTATTTCTGTTCTGTGAAGCTCAGTTTATTTTCGTTTTGAAAATAGTTAATGAGATGGAATTTAATATTTTTCACAAAGACAACGGGACTTGAAATGGGCTCATTGTAAAGAGTATAACAGTAGACTCTTGAGTTCTGCAGTTTGTTTGTTTTTTGCATTTTCTTCTATGTTATCCTCCTCAGACCGGAGACAAAAATAAAAGCTTGATATTTTGTAAGAGGTACTTAAATAGTTGTTTTAATCTATCTGATGTAGAAAAGTGCAATAATTTTTTTTTAATTTATAGAAACTGTGGAGGGGGGCTGTATCATCAGGAACAAGACACTACAATCAGAATTTGTTTCAGTATTAAGCAAGGTTGAAGTAATTAGTTTAATCTTAGTCTTTAATCACACAATACATAGAATTCATAAATTCAACAGGAAAGTTAAGTTTTATTGGTGTTTTAGATACATATTAGTAGTATTATTACAATAACAGAATTTTTTATTTTCGTGAATTGCCTTGAGACTATTTCTAGTAGTTGTAAAGCATAGAAAAACTTTGCAGTTTGTACATTGTACAGTTGTTAAGGCCGAGCACTTATCATTCCTCAAATTGAATTCAAATCAGAATCATCGTGATTCATCAGCTCTAAAATTTCATCTGGTGTCAAATAGTTCATTAAAAAAATATTAAATAAAAAATTATCAGAAAAAATGGGTAAAAATGAAAAGTAAACACCTTAACTAAAGATTTTAACTCAAGAAATACTTCATTCGATCTTCAAATCCCTCCAAAATACAACTAAAGATTAAAACAAAATTAAAATTGACTTAAAAAGTATGTTCATAAGTGATTGGGTCCCATTGTATCACAAGTGATACAAACAAATTTCACAAGTCATTATGCTTTAATATTTCACTAAAAATTTCTTTTTTTGCTGTTAACTAGTAAAGTGTACATATACAAAGAAAAAGCATATTTTGAAAATATTTTAATTGTGTACATAAATAAGAAAAAAATATACTTATTTCAATGACGTGCACACATCTTGTTTTGATTCAGAGACGCTACTAGAAATCGCTCTCATGGACAGGTACTGTCCTGTGTTGACTAAAGGAGGAAATTATATGAGGTATTTCACTTTGTATTTCATGTAACGCAAACAATCTCAATTTTTTTTTTTTTTTTTTTTTTTGCTGTTCAGCCTTTACAAAAAATTATGAAACTTTTGTATCACATGTGGTACAAGAGAACCGAGGAGGTTATATATTGTGAACTTTTTGTTGAATTCCCGTACTCAAAACCACATTGTTTGTATTGTTTATCATTATTTTATTACATTTGGTTTCATAACATTTAAGTCATTTGTTTGTCAAAATATTAGATATGATACTTGTTTCACTTTAAATTTGATTTTGCTCATATAAATTAACCTTTCTCTTGTGTATCTTAATGTTAAAGAGAGAGGAAGCTTTCTTCGTTATTGATTAACTTTTTAACTTCATAAACACTTTAGATTTTCTATTCATAAGAAATTTTAAAATATTCGTTTTCTGTTTAAATTATATGTTGTTGTCATGCATTTGAAGGTTTTATGAATGATTTAGTAGGACTATCTAATTTATTTTGTATAACATATTACTCCAAAACACGTCTGACCTTTTGGCATGCGTCAAAAACTGAGCGTCGAGATCCCACTTGAAGGTGAAGGGTAATGCTCATCATTATCTAATCTTTGACTCTCGTGATTAACCTTTAGGAGTAAATCTCCTGCTTTTCTATTCACGATTTCTGATTTTAATCTGCATATGCTTGAAATAACATTTACCCATCCTCTTTATACTCATTACTTTCTTAAAACTGTTCCAATGGAAAGTGGTGTATTCTAGAAGTAAGTTTTGGAAGGAGAGAGCCTGTATAATCGATGACGAAACTAACAAAACACCTTACAGCATTTGGAAAAAAAAGACAATTTAAACTGCTTTAAAAATTAGCTGAAATTAAGACTATATGCAAACAAATTTATAAATTAAGAAATACAATTCTATATTAAGATAATAATTCCTCTCAGAATTAAGATAAATTGAAGTACTTTGGTAAAGTAAAGCAGTCACAATTATCAAAACATGAATGTTAAAGCTCTTCAACATAACTTGTTTAAAGAATTGACTTAAAATTTCTCGAATGCACGTGTATCTATTATTTAATGTTTAAAAACCTGAATACACAGCGTAAAATAATTCTTAAGAAACTTTTGAAATCCTGAAAATTGTCTAAAATAAATAGAAAATACCTTAACAATGAAATGTTTTTAAAAAAATGGCATTAGAATGTAAATATATAGTAAAATGACAAAATAAGCATATATTTTTTCAACCCAGTTTTTCCTGAGCTGAGCTCAGGCAGGCGAAATATACCATCCTGGCTCATCCCGAGTGTAGCTCAGGCACTGTAAGAATTTAACACTGTGCAATCGGTCTTTCCTGAATTATTTCCCCTTGGGGTTTTTATGGTTTCGAATAATTGAAAAGTACCGGTGGGTGAGTGAATATTAACGTCGCACTATTCAATTACACGAGGGCTTTTGGCAACGGTCCTCGTAACAAGGACGTTACCTGAGGTGGCACCCCCTCTTCTAACTTCCTTTGATTGATTCACTTCTATAATTAAGGTATTCTAAGGCCCTTTTTTCGCTTAAAATTCATAATTTTTATATTACTTCATTTTGAATCTCATTTATTTATATTTCTAAATTTGTATAAAAACTATAAAAAATCGAATACACACATCTATGTAATACTACCACAAATATAACAAACAAATATAAATCTAATATTTCTGAGAAAGTAAGCGTTTTTTTCAGGTACATATTGATAAATAACTAGCACAGCAGCTTGAATTTAACTATTGTGAATGACTTTAAAATCCCCATAACTTTTCTGTAATTTACACCCATGTCCATAAATTAAGGATAATGAAGTTCAGGCAAAGAAAGAGACAGAAGCAAAACAAATTTGACTTATTTGTAAAGTCTATTTGTTAAACAAAAGGTAAAGAGCAAAAATGATGCTATATGTTTGACATAATTAATAAAAATTACGATTTTTACTCCCTGGAGAAAATTTCAAAAAGGAACCTATTTACAAAAAACAGTATAACATGGTTAGTATGATGGTTAATACGGAGTATGTCTCCCGGACGATGCAATACAGGCCTTACAACGCCTGCGCATGCTGAGCATCAAATTATCAATCTGATCTTGGGGAATATTACACCACTCATCAAGCAATGCCCTCCGAAGTTCCGGTAGACAGGTGAGAGGGGGTTGACGGGCTGCAATTCGTCGGCCAAGCATATCCCACACATTCTCTATTGGATTCAAGTCCGGTGAGTATGCTGGCCAATCCATACGGGTGATATCCTCCGATTGAAGGCATTCGTCTACAATGTTTGCACGGTGGGGACGGGCGTTGTCATCCATAAACAGAAATTCAGCACCCATGGTGCCCCGAAACAAACGTACATGTTGTTCCAGAATGACATCCCGATAGATGTGGCCTGTCATCGTTACACTCTGAACATGCAGGTCAGTTCTGGAACCAAGAATAATTCCTCCCCAAACGAGCCATCCTGCACCACCGTAATGGTGTCGTTTAATGGTGTTCTCTTGGTGGTAAAGGTACCTGGCGCTCTCCATATGAAAGTCCGGCGAGAATCAGACTGCAAACTAAACCTGGACTCGTCGGAAAACATCACACAAGACCACTGTTGTGGTGTCCACAATGCATGCTCTCTACTCCAGGTTAATCGCAGGCGACAGTGAGTTGCGGTAAGGGGAACACATCTGACAGGCCTACGAGCATATAGACCAATGTGCCCTAAGCGTCTGTACACGGTCTGCCTTGAAACTGTCGTACCGGTAGCATAAGAGAGCTGACGAGATAGGTTTGATGCTGTGCTCTGTCTGTTTCTTTTGGCAGTAACTGCCAAATACCGGTCCTTATTCGGTGTTGTAACTCAGGGGCGACCTGTGCTGTAACATCTACTCACGTTACCATCATCTTGGAATCGTTGCCAAAGCCTGGAGATGACACTCTGGGCGATTCCAAGTTCCTCGTATTCTTCCAGCTGGGTACGTCCTCATTCCAGTCGTCCGATAGTTCTACCACGTAAAAAATCATCCAAATGCTTCCTTTGTGCCATAACTATGCGGTTATTGCACTGAAAGGCTTTTAAAGTGCTTGTGAACAATTTTACTTTTTTGCCACCATTCCTTATATACCCCTCTCTTACACTCTCGTCATTGTGACGTACTATCCGCGCCATCTGGTGGTTTCCTGTAATTTGCATATTCTTCTTCAAGATGTGTGTGATAATTCTACAGGTGAAACTTTTATTTTAGAGTTCAATTTCTGTGTGATTCTGAATTATCCTTAATTTATGGACATGAGTGTACTAGAAAAGTCTTTTTGATTATTTATAACACTGACACACAACTACTAATGATAAAAATTTATTTTGTCTTTCTAACCTAATAAATATAGTTTTTATATTAGTATCATATTTATCGAATTATCTTTTGTTTATTTATTTTTGATGTTGCAAAATTTATTTATAACTTTTTTTAAGATTTCTCAATTAATTAGTATTAGTTTCAAAACATTGTAAAATCTAAGCACGTTTGTTCCTTATCTAAGAAACTAAAGCGATTATCAAAATATTTTGTGACAAGTAAAGAAGCCTCCGCCTAAATATCATTATGCATACATTGAAAACATGTTGCCTATTTTTCCACATCATTGTTAAGCTCTGTAGGGATTCATTTTAGCATCACAAAAGACTCATTTCAATACGCGCGTACACCACTTTTTCTCTGAGGGAAAAGGCAGACTAAGAGCAAATACTCTGCCTTCGTTTTTCAAGGTTTTGCTTTTCAGGGTTTTCCCAGTGGGTGGAGCCATTTAAATACTTTTGTCACGCAGTTTGCTTTTAAACACCCCTAGCTTATCAACAAGTTATTAAAGTGCACGCATGCTTTGCGCATTTCGGCGACTGAAGAAAAATTACATGTATGTAATATCGTAGCAGAATTTAAGTACCAAGTTGTGACGCTTGAGAAAAATGATAAGCAGCGTGAGAGTTAAGAAATTAAATAATTGATTTATCACGTCCACAGCTATTAATTACAATATCTACATTTAATTACAAGTTATTCAAACTATTGTGACTATTTCAATTCTACAGAAAATGTTATTTGTGAAGGAGGAGGCAAACACTCTGTCTTTGGGTGGGGAAGGTCGCGTCTTAAACATCGAATTATACTTGGTGTTCCGGCTCATAGGTGGAGTCGTGTTTTTCTGAAGACGATCGGTTGTCGGGGTGATGTTAGACGAAAAGACCCCGCAATATTTTCGAAATGCACGGGGGGATATGAAAGGTGTAATGCAAACAACATAAAGAAGCTGATTTTGCAGCTATGAGGCGGAAACGTTACAAATTCTTTAAAATGGATTCAGAAACCTTATTCTGTTGTTGTTAGGCCATTTGTTACAAACACCGTATTTTCGCAAACATAATGCTTTTCATACTCCAATGAATCAATCATGAAAACAATTATTATGAATCATAAGTGGATATTATTAGAGATTTACATCTCTTCTTCCCTGTAACCCGGCTAGAGGTGTAGGAGGAACTAAATGATCAGAAGACATGATGAAATTCAATTATTTTATTTACCACTATTTCAACTCAGAAACAACAATCTAAATAAGATAAATAAGATCAGTCAGACTACGAAGATGAGGCAATATGGCGTGGGGATAATATATACGATCATACAAATCTTCCCTTACGATAACTTATACAAAGCTTGGTTAATTTAGGACCGTGCTAATAATTTAACTCACTAGCTTCTACTTGAAATAAGATCACAGTACCTGGACTCTTGTGGTCTTCTTATCCTTGCATTTATGTTAATTTGGCTCCAACAACAGTTGAACTAAGAGCTTCTTTAAGATTTCAACTTCTCGTTTCATACACTCTTTATGTATATGTTATACTGCCTATTTACTTCACATCCAAGGTATCCTCAGTTCACTAACCTTCGATTCTCACTTCACTAACTCTCAAACTCACGAATACAGAATATATATATTACTTAATTTGCATAAGTCCTCGGAAAAAGTTCCTTCAAGTCCTCGGAAAAAGTTGGTTGAAAAAAATGATGGCCCAAAAGGAATCCCCAAGGGGTAAGTAGAAGGAACCATATAGATCCGTCACAATATGAAATAGCATTTGATACAACTTCATCCCCTTATAATGCTAGAAGAGACATTTTTATTTAGTACTTTGTTATAATAAAATGATTTTTTGTAAAAAAAAATATTTTTGGAACTAGATGAAGATAAAAGTATCCATTATCACATGTAAGCAAGTGTTTTATGTGTGATTAATACACAATAATCGTGAATTAATTGATTTACTTATAATTAAAGTCATATCACAACTTCTCATAACAAGTTACTGGTGACGGATCGTACAGTTTTAAGCAACCACTAAATGCTGAATGAAACACCCAAATTTACATGTTCCACATCAAAATTTCGTTATAAGATACTCATGGTCTTTTTCTGATTAAAATTTATGGTCCTAAATTTTTGTGATTCCCCGGGATGCTTTACAACAGAATGGGGTAAATTCATGTAATGTCATAGTCATATAACTTCTATCATGTGTTTCCAGCCAATTTGTTCATAAATTCATGTGACGTCATAGCAACATGATAAATGCAATGATATTTCCAGCTAGTTCATGCACTTCACTGTTGCCAATGCTTGTTTTTTGCAGGAACTTTGTTTTGAAAAGAACGTATATGTCATCAATAATAACACACGGAAGCAAGCAAAATGCACTTGATTTAAAAATACACGTATAAAATAAGATTTTTTTTTTAATTTAAAAAACTTTTCGAAGAAATTGATAAGGAATTTACATCTCTTATTTCCTGTGACCCGGCTAGATGTGGGGTAGGAACTAAATGATCAGAAGACACATGATGATCTTCAATTATTTATTTATCTCTATATTCGACACAGACACAAATAACACTCTAATTAAGATAAATTTGATCAATTAGAGGACGAAGGTGATACAAGATAGCGTGGGGATAATACATACGATCATGCAAATCTATCCTTACGATAACTAATACGAAGCTTGTTTTGATTTAGAAGCGCTCTAATAATTTAACTCTCTAACTTCTACTTGAAATAAGGTCACAGAACCTGAACTCTTGCAATCCTTTAATCTTTTAGACGTGGCCTTAAGCACTTCTCCAATAGTAGAACTAAGCACTTTCCGAATTTTCAACTTCTCGCGTCGTGCACTGTTTAAGTATATGTAACACTGCCAGTTTCTAGCTTCTCAACTATTCACTTCACACCCAAGCTATCCTCATTTCACTAACCTTCAACTCTCCCTTTACTAACTTAAAAACTCGCTACTACAGAATATAAAAAAAAAACCTTAATTTGCATAATCACGTTTCCTGTCCTCGGAGAAAGTTGGTAGAAATAATGATGGCCCAAAAAGGAATCCCCAAGGGTTTAGTGGAAGGAACCGTATAGATCCGTCACAAATTTTTATCCTTGATACTTAACCATCTTTATCCAATTATAAAATTTGAAATTGAACAAGTACAAATTTAATGTCAGTTTTGAATTCAATGAGAGCCCGTGTTTTTATTTATCAAGTGTTCGTCGTGAATTTAGCCCATCGAATATAATGATTATTCCATTTATTTTTTTAAATGTAAATTTTTTCATCCTCCCTTCACTTGACATGCATGCACATAACAAGAAAATAAAAGCTTGTATCATACATATTTTTCATGTAGTATAGTAGAATAGAAAACAGATAAGAGTAAATTTGAACAGATTGGCACATATGAGCAAAAACTGGTAAAATGATTCACAATTAAACTTATAGAACGTATTGGGTAAGGACTTCACAATTCAACAATAGCACATCAGGTCTTCCAAAGAACTTATTTCAACTGATTGATTCTTAATGTCTTAATGATGTAATGATTTCCCGCAACGAGAGCGACTTCGTTGTGCAGATATCTTTACACAGTTCATATCCACACGTGCACCCCTAAAATATTGCAGGATCCTTTCATCTGATATCATACCGACAACTGATAGTCGTGAGAAAACCACATTCCATCTGCGAGCCAGAATTTGGAGTGTAATTCAAGATGTCAGAAGCGATCACCCCCACCCCCAAGACAGTGGTGTGACAGTCTGAAAGAAAGGTTGTGTTTACCGCCTACTTCACAAACAAAATATTTTGTTGTTTTGAAATAATCAATTGTGTGAATAACTTCTATTTTCAAGAAAATATTGTTATTAAAAGCTATGGACGTAATAAATCAATTACTTAATTTTTTTAACATTAACGCTACACATTAATTTTCCCAAACGTCACAGCAGTTGTTTTGATTCGAAAGATACAATGTGGAAGCGGAAGGTACCGGAGTGCCACACCTTTTTTAAATGGCTGCATTCATGCGTTAACTTTCCATCTCAGAAAAGGTATTTATTGTATCAAATTGTGACGGATCTATACGTGTCCTCCTACTAATCCTTTTGGTATTCTTTGGGGATAGCAAAATTCATCAATCTTCTCCTAAGAAGAGGGCTTGATATGCAAATTAAGTTTATAAAATATAGTTCTAGTTCGCGAGTTAAAGTGGTTAAAAAGTGATGAAGGATGGATAATAGAAAGTTAGAAGGTTAGTAACTAAAGGTGACAAGAGACATACAAGTTGAAGATTACCGTTAAAGGTTAGAAAGGCCTTGTAAAAAATTAAAGACAGAAAGTTGTTATTGATAAATTCAATTGATTAGAAGACTGCCTAAGTTCAGGTATTGTCGCCTTCCTATTACGTTGATGTTTAAAGTATTTAAAAGGTGAAGCGGCTATTAGTCACATATCTACCGTGTAAAGTAATATTGAGGTAGAAGCATTATTATTATAAAGTGGATTATTAAATGTAAACTCTCAAAACGCGACTCTCGTCTCCTCCCTATATTGACTGATTGGAACATCCTAATTATTGTGTTACGTTGAATTGTGTTTGAGTTGATTAAAGTGCTAAATAAAATAACTGGAACTTATCATGTCAAATAATCCTTCACTTCCTTCCACATTTTTAGCTGAGTCACAGGGTAGACGGGAAGTAGGGTTATTACTAGATATATCACAGGGGCAGAGAGTTTTATTAGATTTATTTACTGTGCTAATTTTATACCTCTAGCTGCACACACACAGACACATTTGATTTTAGAATCAATCGAATGAGACAAATATGGCCTATCACACTCTTCTCTCTTTTTTTAAAATTTTTTTCTAAATCAAGAGCGAGATTGCTTGTTGAAATTCTCCTCACACCTTTCATATTAATGTCATCCAACGCGCACCTGTATTTACTTTTGTTGCTCATCCTACAAGAAAAACTTTGCTCAAAAATATATGTCGACCCAAATATAAAGTTTTGTGACTATCTTGGCGGTTGAAAAAAGAACACCCAAAGAGAATCAACTGTTTAGAATCATTGCTGTACCGAACGATATTTAGTTTTAAAAAATAGCTCATAAACAACACAATATACTGGAATAAATGTGTCTGGTATTAGTCATCATCACCTCAAAATAACTTGCGAACTTTCAATGGACGTATTCATTAATATTATGCTGAGTTCTCTTCGTAGCCTTGATTCTAATGATATCACTATTGATTGTGTTAATCTTTCCTCCTTGAAATGTGCGCAGTTATAATATGAAATGTGTTTGTTATGTATGATTTTTTTAAAAATAATTTAAAAATGGTTTTGCAAAGTGTTAATAATGCTATCATAAAATTGTGCTTTGTTTTCAGATTCATTCTCGTATAAAAGAAGTAAAGCTACGGGGAAAATATCCCATTAAAAACCCAATAGGGCCCAAGAAACTATTTCGCAAGCATTACAGATAACGGCCTAACTAATATTATGGCGTTATATTTGGTTTGAATTCAACAATATCGTATACAAAGACGTCATTAAGGCAGGGGTGGTGAAATATTATAATGATACACTCTCCCCACTCCTTTTCATGCGTCTCTGAATATTAACACTGGACCTTGAAAAAAAAAGAAGATATAGTCGACGGAATAAATTCACATATTAATAATTTCATTTTTACTCTCCATCACTCCAAAAACATACATCTCACCTTCACGAAACAAAACTAGCCGGAACGGTGCAAACAGGTAAAAAAAAAAAAGAAAGAGAAATGAAATCCTATCAGGAGAGTTTTCAGGGTCAAAACAACTCGGGTGGGTCACGTGACTCCACAACACTTGCTAGAAAACTTTTCCTCGCCATTCAGAGCCGCCCCATCCAGCACGATGTAGTAATCTCCGTACGCTCACACCCCTCTTTGACCACTAACAAGGATTGAACCTACCTGCCCATTTAAGTTTTCAGCGATCTTATTCACAACAAAAGAACGATGCTTCCCTTTGTTCTTCGTTGCGTTATTGCAGCTTGTTTAGCTTGCTTCTGCAGCGCTATTCTGCTCGGGAGAATACGGCAAAAAGAAACACCAGGTAAGCTACTTTTGGTTTGTTTACCTCAGAAACGCAAAAAAACTGGTCACTCGCGGTAATGACGCGCGTGGAGGTGATGAAATACAGTAATTATTTTCCTCTTCTGTTACAGTTTGAAAGTAAATGAAAAGTGCATTGTCGATACTGTTCAAAAAATGTGAACAAAAAACTTTATTTTCATTTTTGATTCTTAAATATAATTTTTCATTTAAGGAAAACATTCCAACTTAGGTTTTGTTGAAAACCATCAAGCACAAGTATAACTTGAGACAACTATAACATTTTTATTTTTATTTAAAGATAAATGAAGAAATAAGTCAAGTGTTGCCTTGAAATGTCAATGGTTATTTCCATTAATATGAAAATAATTACTTTCTTAATAATTACTTTCATACCTTGGATATGAAAATTTAAAAATAACCAAAAGTTGGAGAGGGAAAAAAATGCTGATTCACTTTTAGAAAATAAAAAGTTATCCGAAAATTTCTTTGCAAACTAAATTTCGAATTAATTTTAAAACTCCCACTTAAAGACTGTTTTATATTGAAATGAACTCCTGTATTTCATCTGAAGGATGTATTTGTAAAATGTAAAAAGAATTTTTAAAATGTACATCTGAATTGATTATATTTTGTATTTGAAACCTTCCTTTTTTAATTCATTGTGTTAATGTCCCTTTTTTCAATTTATCGTAAAATAGAAGATTTTATTTAAAAATTCTATTTCATGAAGTGAAATACTGGGAAAGCTTTGAATAAAAAAGAAATAAGACTGAATTATATTATTATATTTTTTGTTCATTATTATGATATTTCGAATTTTTTCTCAATCGAATACAACATACACTTTTTCAACAAAATTTTTAAGCGATTATTATATAAATGTCTTCAAGTTTTAAATAATACGGCTTAGTCACAGAAAAATGAAATTTGAAATAATCTTCATTTACTTGGATTAAAAATACACTTTTTAAATATTGTTGTTGCTGTTGCCGTGTGTTTTATACTGAGATATGTATAAAGACGAGAGATAAAAGGAACGAACGTAGAACGTTTTCTAAAAAAATTTAATAGATTTTTGTTGTATAAATATGAATGTTGTTGCGGTTTTTCTCCTGGGATACATATGAAAGACACGAGAGATGGAAGAACAGAAACATACAATACAAACAGAAGAATATAGACATTTAATACAGACGATGATCCCAGCATACAACAAAAGGGGTGCGCTGCTTTCTATTCGAGATGGGAATCCATTTCAGGCGAAAGTACGACTTCTTTTCCCGAAGATACATCCATGCCTTATTCGGGATTGGAGCCCGAGCCCACTGGGTTACAAGTCGAGAGTCATATCCACCCTACTGGCTGGGCGGCACTTTTAATTATTCGAGAGCTAATGTAAAAATATATAAACATGAAACAATAAGGTCATTTCAACAAAACAACTATTTAAAAATTTAATGTAAAAAATTTTTGTGATCAAAGTGTTTTTAAAATTTTAATAAATCTCGTAAATATAAGGGATTGCATTGCCTTAGAAAAAGAAACTATCAAGGAATATGGGCTAATAAGCTCTGTCGTCACTAGTCCTGATTGGGCCCTGAATCAAAATTCTTTGGAAGTTCTTTTTTTTGGGGGGAAAAAATGGTCGCATTAATAAAACTTATTTGAAAATGTTCAACTGTTACACAAGTTAGGGGAGGGGCGAATCATTGAAACAGTGGTAGCTAAGCCCCGGCTGATAAGGTATGGTATATTCTACTAGAATAATTGTATCACAAAATTAAAGTGTGTACCATCAGTGGCGTAACTAGGTATTCAAAATCTCCAATGGAAGAAAAGAGAGGGCCCTATTTTGATTGGGTTTTATCCAGTAAAAAAGTAAAAATATATGAATATTTTAAATATACATTTAGCTACTTTATAACGTCAGCTCTCTTTATCGTCCTCTGCAGAATATAGGAAAACAAAGTTACATACTACCTACACGTATAATGCCAGTTTATCCAATGGGTGCTTGGGGTGGGCGCTCAGGGGCTCGAATAAACTGGCAGAAGTCAATTGCAGATATGATTTGATTGCGAAATATTGAGACTAGTTTATTATGAATCACATGATCATTAAAAATAGAACGTAACTAATTTGAAAAAATAAAATGTCATTGCTTCTTATGCAGGTTTTTTAAGGTGTAGTAATTGGTAAGATTGTTCATGAAGTTTATTTTCAAGTCTGTGTAACAGTTTATAAAAAAAATGAAAAAATTGAAAATAATATAAACTCTTTTCAATAAGTGAAGTTCGCAACACTATGCAAACAACGGAAGAAATTTCGGGGAATTCCTTACAAGTTTCAAATTAATTTGAACTGAGTTGCTATGATTATAGTTATGTTGCAACCTTTTACATTACATCTTAAATGTGGGAGAAATTATCTCAAGTTCGGCTTGCTTGGTGATCAGGGTCCGAGGGGCCCCTCGGAGCTTGAGGGCCCTGGTGCACGGCACCGCCTAGCCCATTGGTAGGTACGCCATTGTGTACCATGGACGCTGTATTAATAATTTCATCAACATTCCTTTTATGTATGTGACGGTGGCAAAACTTGAAAATGGCACTGATGCAAACGGTATGAATGTAAAACGGTGTTTTGCATTTAGCAGTTAATATGGGTATATTTATATAATTGTTGATCAGAATAAATAGGGTCAAAGAAAGCTTCTATGATTTTATGAAAATTAGGTACTGTATGAGGTATACATTTTTTTTTAAAATTTCTTCAATGGAGATAATACGACTTTTTTGCTGTTGAAGGGATATAGATTCAACGAAAAGTAAGCTAAGTATTGAAATATCTGCTGATAGTCAAGAATGTAACCATTCTACTTATCTGTAAAAGCGGAGAAAACTATTATCGCTCAAGTTAATAAGATTATGAGAAAATAGCTGTGAAATTGTTAAAGAAACACCCTTCAATTATTTCAGTAAGGACTAGCTCCTTTTCATTCAATGGAAAAATGTTACCTTTATAAATTCTTGTAAAGAATAAAGATGCGCTTCGAATTTGTTTTATTAAAAAGCATGCAGTCATCTGATAAAAAATATTCCTTATTTCCTTTACTAATTCTTAATTTAATCTATATAAATTTATTGACAGAAAATTCATTTTATAAGAACTAAATAAGAAACTGCATGCCAAAGTATAGTTGTAACACACAATAAATTTCTAATCGTTTAAACAGTGTGGTAATTTTTACTGTCCTGTGAACAAAAAAAGATGAGTTTACAAAAACATCTGTTTACTCACTGCTGCGTATGAAGAAATCAGGAAATTGAATAAAATAAATTCAATTGTATCAAATTTTCATAAATTTTTAATAATGATGAAGAGGAATATTAATTCATTATTTTTCACACTTACTCAAGCGGAAAAATGTGTGTGTGTTAAGTTGATTTAATGTTAAGTTACAGAAAATGGGGGGGAAATCAGTTATGGGAGCAAACATATCTACTCTCTATTATACCTCTTTAATCATTCTCTATTATAGTTTTCTTGAGGAATCTTTTTTTTTAAATTTCATTTTCGTCTTGTAAGCCTCCAAGACATTGTGCTCTCTTATTTCTGCTTAATTACTCGCTTAAGAGAAATAAAAGCAACTGCAATCTTAATTCACAAAAAGTTTCACGTCATCACATTCTTGTAGTGAGCTGACGCAATATTGCATCATCCTCCAGATGCGACCAATTGGCTTTTCAAAGAATAAATCATGCGATATATAAGAACAATCTTTAGTTTCGTCCGTTTGATAAGTGGAAGGTTTTTGGACTGAGAAAGAAACACGCTTTTGTCCGCCATCTTCTCCTTATGTTTTCGTATTGTCGTGGACCCCTCTTTTGTTTTGTGAATGACTTCTTGTTTCCGTGTAATGAGACATTTACAAATTATCTTATCACCCTAGACCATCAGTTCCTAAACTGGGATTCACGGACCCCTGGGTGTCCCCAGCACCTTGCTAGGGGGTCCTCGAAGGTCTCCCGTTTAATGTCAAGATTTCCCTCTTTTGCAGAATATGAAAGGCCTTGTGAAAAAGTTGAAATATGTTCCATCTTAGGCTTCATCCCTAAATTGCCCCAATGAAAAAACTCTACTAGAATATTGAAACGCGTTCAAATCCCTTCTACCCTGTGACCCAGCTAAAGGTGTGGAAGGAACTAAAAGATCATACGACATGATGAATTCCAATTATTTTATTTATCAATATAAACAACTCAAACACTAATAACACTATGAATAAGATAATTCAATTCAGTAATAGAGCGAGAGAGAGATGAGATTCGCGTTTGGGGAGAATATGTTCATACTGTCGCTCTTCCTTTATTTTACTTTACACACAGAGCTTACGTATTTAATAACCGCACTATTAGTTTAACTCTCTAAACAGGTCACAGTACCCGAACTCATGCAGTCTTCTATTTAATTCAAGTTGACTTGAACACTTCTGGTTAGCTAATCGTTTCACTTTCTTGTTATTTAAACTTCTGGCTTCCTTACTTTTTGTTTACGAATATACTTCACTGCCAATTTACTTCACTTCTAATCTACTCACAATTCAATTACTCTCAAACTCGCGAAGAAAGAATATATTTTTAACTTAATTTGAATATCACGTTTTCTTCTTTTAAGAGAAGATTGGTTAAAAATGCTGGCCCAAAAAATTCCCAAGAGGTTTAGTGGAAGGATGCGTATAGATTCGTCACAATATGTATTTCGATAAAGAACATTAATTCAGTTTTTTTTTATTGCTTACAACTGCATAGCCAAGTTGTCCACAAAAGCTCTGATGCCTTTCCAAACTACTTATTTATGTGAAAGAACATTTTCAGCTCTTTTTATCTAAAAAAAAAAAGTACAAAAACCGTCTGGAAAGCGTAGAATTGAGCAGAATTGAGACTGCAGGTTTCAGATATAACAGAGCTTGTAAGAAAAGTGCGGTACCATCTTTCTCATTAAAAAATTTAATTAATGCAGTTAAGTAAATTAATTATTTTTGAAATTAGTATTTTGTAATATTTTTAATGTTATGTTTGCTGTTATCTTAAGTCGGGAGAAAAGTGAAAAGAAATTAAAAGAAAGTGAAAGAATTAATATGCACTAAAAATTATAATTTATAAAATATATGAGTTGAAATACAGTCGACTCTCGATAATTCGAAGTTGGAGGGACCAATGAAAACCTTCGAATTATCAAGAGAGCAGGAAAAACTCCCAAAATACACGACGAGAATTTTTTTGCTAACACGTTCAAATTTGTAACTGTGTAATAAAACAATTGTACATATGTATAAAATTATTTAAAGTATTTTTAAAAAGTACATATTATAATACATATTACATGGAAGTTAAAAGTCCTGTATTAAAAGAATGCATTCAATATATATGCATTAGCATATATAGCCTACGCATCTCTTCTTCACAATAGTTGACCATCCTTTGTGAACGCATGTGTCGCAAGGCCACGTGTTAAACGAAAGATATGGACGCCTGGCAACAGGTGCGTTTGGTCCATTGTCCACTTGAAGAAGGGAAGCAATAAAAGTGTACTTTTCGCCTGATGAACCGGAAAGCACTAAGAAGGGGTAGCAGACAAATGGTTGTTGAAGGGGCTACGTTACAGGGGAGACACGTAGAGACAATACAACACAAAACTGTAAGCTTCAATCTGTTTGCTACAGGATTGTACATGATAGTGAGTGTTCGAATTGTCGAGAGTTTTATAAGATAACGTTGAATTATTGCAAGTTGTAGTCTTTCTAGCCATATATTTTATTTCGATTGAGTGTACCCAAATGTATTGTTTTAGTTCGAAATATCAAGATTTTTTTAGGGACTGATCATATACTTCGAATTATCGAGAGGTTCGTACTATCGAAAGTTTGAATTATCGAGAGTCGTGAATTATCGTATAAGAAACAGAAGCAATATTAGGATTATTGAGGAATCTTTAAACCACTCAACCATGTATTGGAAGACAGGGAGGGATGTTCAAAATCTTGGGGGTCAACTATGTCAAGCTGACACGTAAAGGGGGGGGGCGATGATTGAAAGTTTAAGAAACGCTGCCCTAGACAAACAAATTTATGCTCAACATGCCTTTCTAAATCCTTTCGGACACGAATGCATCCAAAAGACATTCAAAGAATCAACAGTTTTTCATACATACTATTTCAAGACTTCGCGTACTAACTTGGAAGAGAGTTAAACAACATCGCTAGAAATCATAATCACAGAGGAAAGTGTGGGCCAAAATAGTATCCGGATGTAATAAATACAAAAGATCATAATTGCAGTTAAAAATTTTACAACGCAACAAAAGATTACAAAATTACGTGCAATCATCTCAGGAGGTGGTTCGCCTGGTATCCTTAATCTTATCAGCGAGAAATCCGTATCTCGTACGGGATGAGGTATCTGAGGGAGCGTCTGGGGATTTGATTGCTGCCTCATTAGAAATATTTCTCTATACAATCATGCAGCTGCGTGCCAGTTTCCGGACACTGGGCCGTAAACCAGAGGTCTCTAAATTTTTTTTTTTTTTTGATCGCGTACCCATAAAACGGAAATAATTCTGCATTGTACCTCAGATAAAATGGGGAGGGGAGGTTAAAAAATCTAATTATATCTTTACTCATTTTAAGCAAGATATATATATATATTAAATTAAATTGAAAATTAACATTGCGTATGCGTTTAAAAGCCGATGCATTTATGATAAACTCCCCAGACGCTAATGGATCCAAACGGAGTGACAAATGATAGAACTTTCCCTTCACGTGATATTGGTCAAACACTCACAAATGATCGTGAGTATACTTCTTTGGTATACCCCAAATATCACTTTGCACATACACAGAGGTGCGCATACCCCGATTTGGAGCCCATTGCCATAGACCAGAGGTCGCCAAAATGGTGTTCCGTGGACCACTAGTGGACCGCGAGAAAATTTCACAGGTCCTCTGAAAAATGTGAAATATACTTACTCATCACGTTATGTTTTAAGATGCATTGAAACATAATTCAATTCATAACAATACGTGAAAAGTTATAAAAACGCCTTCTTTATAGAATAACGCCATGGCAAATAAGTCGTACTGCCGTTGGCCGTGGGTAGCCTAGTGGTTAGAGCATCGGACTCCAGATCGGAGGACTTGGGTTCGATATCCGATGCCACTAAATACCCTTCGAGTACACACGGAGTACGTGCTTGTTAAATCAGTGGGTCACAAATGGATCACAATTTTTTTATAAACATATTTAACACTCCAAAAATTTTATTAGTGGTCCATGAAATTTAAATTATTAATTCACTGGTCCGTAAGGTCAAAAGGTTTGGCGACCGCTGTCATAGACGAAGTACACTGGTGTCCAAAGGTTAAGCATAAATAGTAAAATGCGAAAAACATGGAGTAAATATTCGTAAAATTATTCCAAATTTCTTGCGGATATTAATTGGGTGAAGAAGAAAAATTGGGTTTATGCAAAACTTTTCATTCCACTACGTCCTGCGCGAAACACCGGCGCATGTCGGAACGCGGAGAAACCGATTCACGCAGCATAGGCAGTTCGGATAAGTTTCGTGCAACTGCTGTGCGAAGGAACGTTGTTAACCATCAAACAAGGTGAATTATGGCACAAAGACGCCAATTGGACATGTTTACGAATGGAAGAATCGTTGGAATCCTCACGATCACAAACCGAAGTGTCTCGAATTATGAATGTGGACCAGTATGTGATCTCAAGACTGTGGCAGAGGCTTCAAAGAACGGGAGATGTTACCCGACAACCAGTATCAGGTCGACCAAGAGTCACAACCCCTCTTCAAGACCGATATCTGGTAATAAGTGCGCGTCGTCAGAGGGGCAGTACTGCCAGAGCACTGGATTCGGCGCTCACAGTCATCACAGGAATACGAATTTCGAGACAAACTGTTTACAGGAGACTCAATCATGCTGGCCTATATGCCAGAAGACCAGCAGTTTTCATTCCCCTCACGTATGCGCATAAACGCGCTCGTTTGAACTGGAGTTTGAAGTATCAACATAGGAGTGTGGGAGAGTGGGCCAATGTGATGTTCAGTGACGAGTCCCGATTTAGTTTGAGTAGTGATTCTCGGCGGGTAACGATATGAAGAGAACGTAGAACACGTTTTGAACCAAGAAACATAACGGAAAGACATCATTTTCTATCGAGGGGAGTAATGGTATGGGCAGGCATCATGATGGACGGCCAGTCTATTTCTTTGACACGAGGTCTGTGACTGCTCAAAGATACAGAGACGAAGTTCTTGAGCCTTATGTTCGCTTGTTTCGAGGTGCTGTCGGTCCTGACTTCATATTCATGGATGATAATGCGCCATGTCACCGAGCGGTACTGATTGATGACTTCCTTAAAACGGAAAACATCCAGCGCATGTCATGGCCTGCGAACTCCCCTGATTTAAATCCTCTCGAGCATTAATGGGATATGCTCGGGAGACAAATTGAGCCCTTTCGCACCCACCAAGCTCCGTTACATAACTGAAGAGAGCTCTCCAAGAAGCTTGGAACCGTTTGAGCCCACAACTCATTCGTCATCTCATAGCAAGTATGATAAATCGCTGTGCAGCGTGCCTGGCTGTCAGAGGTGACCACACGCCTTATTAAACTGCAGCATCAGTATTTTATTTAATGTTTTCTTTCATTTTTTCTTTAAAGTGTGAATCCTTGCCATGCTCAGTTTTCTTTCAATCTGCTACTTTGGATAATAAAATTAATTATTATCATTCTTTTGTTTTGCTTCTTTATTTTATAGCCATTTTACTCTCGCATATCACGTTTCCCGCCATTCTGATTTACAGTTCCTTCTTTATTCACATAATTATCAATTATGCTTAACTTTTGGACACCAGTGTATATATCCGTAAACTTTCGTCCGGAAAAGATTTATAGACTTAAAACTTAATCGCCGTCCGAAATGAAGAAGCCATTTGTGCCGACACGGAATCTTGAGAAGTACCGTGCAGCGCCACCTATCCGTTTCACATTATGCTTTCCTGTGTAACTATGATTCCTAATGTTTCCTACCTTCTCTTCAAGTTAGTGCGCAAATTTTGAGACACCCTGGATCAACGCACGCTCACACATAAAAATAACTAGAAGATGAAATTCCATTCAATTTTTAGCATATTTACATAAACCATAAAGGGAAATGAACGCGGAATCTATATGGAAAAGCAGAACAGACAGAACATTATAAAATCATTCTAAATATGGCGACAAAAATGAGAATGAGCTCCACGCATTTTAAAGCGTTGCATTTTCTTTAAAAGACTGGGTAGTCAAATAAAGCAATTGAAATATCTGTGTAGCAGCCCTCCCTCCGTTTAATGTGAATAACGGAGACTTAATTACTAATATAGAAACTTGTTAGTACCATTTACACAAGACATCGTGCGTCATACAACTTAAATATTTATATCACGTTCGCCTGAGTTACAAAATGCAAAATGAATATTGAAGAATCTAATGTTCTGGTTTCTGAAGAGAAAATAAGTGCACTACTCCGCACTCAACCAGTATTCAAACCAAATAAGTATCTAAAAAGTGAAAATGCGTCAGTGGAAAAGAAACAAAACCGTGGGAACAAACTGGCTCTTCCCTCTGCTTTTTAGCAACTTGCCTTACTTTTTCAGTGAATTATCTCAAAATATTATTTTTTAAACAGTGATACAAAATACAAATAGCCATTATGTAAACTTTAAAGATAGATTTCGTTTCTGTTCGTATTTATATTTTCGTACAAAAAAAAATTTGATGTCTGAATTAAAAAGTGAAAAATTTTACATTTAAGGATTCTCTATTTTATAAGAAAGAGAAAAATATGCAGTTTGTTATCATAAGAAATCATTTTATGAATGTTTCATTACATGATTACATTTTTGAACATTATATTTAATGGATAATGAGCTAAAAATTAAGTATCACTCGTATCATTTTGCAAAGTAATCTCGACATGAGCATATTTTAATTTAAAGGCAAAGTTTTTTGCTCATTTTTTTACATGCCTCACTTTTTTAATCCCCCCCCCCCCGAAAAAAAATATCTATTTTGAACTATTTATGATTTCTGGAAAATGAAAAATATACATTCAAACCGTTTGGGATCCAAATAATATTCTATGATAGATATTTGATTTAACAATAAATTTCTTTACAAAAAATTATTTTAGTTTTTGTGACGACTGCGTTTTTTTTAAAATTGTTTAACAATATCATTAATGGGGAAGGGGATTTAAGGCTTCAAAAAAGTAAAAAAATAATTAGTAATTTCTTCTTTTTGAATTAAATTTATTTATCTGCTACTGTTAATTACATGTAAATATTTTTTTCTTAAATTTCAGAATAATTTCTAGGTTTTTTGTAAAAGTAAACCGTTACAAGTTACGTAACATTTAACGTGGGCTAAAAACGCATATGCACATGTATTCGGGGGGGGGGGATTTTGTAGGTGTGTGTGTGGTTGAAACTTTATTTTTCCTTATTTGCATTATGTACTGATTTTTGCACTAAATACAAGTTCCAAGTCGATTCTTTTTAATATTGAGATATTCATGCTGAAATGAACATTTTTTTAAAATACATTATATATATATATATATTGTATCAACCTGATGAAGCAATGTTTTTCTTTTTTTTTTCTCTGTTTATCCTAGAAACAAACGTCGTGCAAACTTCCAGATTTCTGTTCCCCAGGACCGAAGAAGGCCCAGCCTGCAAAACAGACCAGGGCTTGCTGGGTCATTGCGTGGATGTTCGCCTCTGCTACGCAGCCAGACAGGCGGTCAGCGTCGGTAACCACCCGGTCAGATGTGGATGGATCAACAACTTCATACCCATGGTCTGCTGCCATCCAGAGCAAGTCCAACACCCTAAGTTGGTCTTCAGGCCATACAGGCATCAAAGAACTGATTTTTACTGAATTC
Source organism: Trichonephila clavata (assembly GCA_019973975.1). Classification (NCBI taxonomy): domain Eukaryota; kingdom Metazoa; phylum Arthropoda; class Arachnida; order Araneae; family Nephilidae; genus Trichonephila; species Trichonephila clavata. Next base: position 165,516 of record BMAO01034925.1, read on the forward strand.
TTCAGCCGTATTTTCCAAAACATGCTACCGGGGAACGTGATAAGGTTACAGATATGAGTACAATTTCCATTAAATGGAATGGGGAATTGCTCGAGTTCTTTTGAATCAAATGTCATTCACTTATAATAATCATCACCATCATTCATGTTTCCTTTTTAACATTAGTCAATCACATCTTGCATGAAAGATGACGTCGATCTTTCTTTCTTTTGTAATTGTCATTCACCTTTTCAGTGATGAATAAAAAAATGCTTTTTCTCTTTTTTATTAGTGTAATTAAGTAGTAACTAACTGATACATAATACCTAGTGTGACTAGTCATTGATTAGAAATTAGCATATTTAAACTGGTATTAAGTTTGTAAAGCTTGTGGTAGATTAGAACACACAGTGAACATCGGATAAGAAGTAATTACAGACCTAGAATAGAAGTCTTAATTTATGTTTTATTCTTTTTGAGCAAAATATCTATTAGGTGCTTGTTACTAGCACTTCATTAAATACTTAATTACGGTTGCGAAATTTAAAATAAATTCATCAGACTTTTATCCTTTACTGGATTTTTATTACACGTGCTTCCTCTAGGCAGTCATTACAGGGAGCGGTGTGGTTCTCCACCAACACCACGTTTTTTAACAAAATACAGTTATGTTCACAGTTAACAAGATATATTATTAACACAGATAAAAAGTAAAATTACAAAAAGTGAAACATAAATTATGAGAATAATTTTAAAAATTAACAATAATTAAATGCATCTGAATAAGCTTAGCATTTATTATTTAAGTTTGACATTTATCATTTATTCTGATAGAATTAATTTAGTTTTGCTAAAAACATGCCAAATATCATTCAACTGATTTCTGAAAATAGCTTAACAGGTGCAGCCATATAGTAGCGAAAAATTGAATTATTTTTATCCTAACATATCTTAAGTATTTATACGCGTGAAGTGGTTTCTCAAACAGAATCTTAACGAAGCGGGTAAACTAGAATACTTTCCTATATGAATGAAAATTACCCGCAGCTAACCCTGAAGGATGCACCATGATCTTTGAAATAAAATTATTCAGGATCTTTTCTTCAATTTGTCTTATTAGATTATCAACCATTTCTTTTAGTTAAATTATCATTCATTGACACTTTATGGTATTCTCTAGTAATCCAAAGGCTCTCTGCCCTATTTACTACTACTGTATTTTGGTAGTAATGCCTATTTACACACATCACGCATTCTTTGCGAGATGAGGTGCTCACACATCAGCGACGTGAAGTAGCTCTAGAGGTTTGTTAAGAGAAACTCACATGAAAACCCATTACAAGTTATCTAATGGAACTTAAGTCATGTAACGTTACTGTCATATGACAAAGGCTGTCACGTGTTTCAAGCTAATCAGTTCATGCGCTTCGCCGTTGCCAACTTTTGCTTTTTACAAAAACTTTATTTTCAAAAGTACACATATGTCAACAAGTTTCAAGCACAAAGGAAAACAAAGTGCACTTTATTTACAAAACACGTAAAAAAAAAATTTTTTTTTAATGTTTCAAAAATATTAATACTTGAACATCTAAACCTAACTATCGAATTTGAAATTATATATAAGTATAACAAGTAGAAACAACAAATACAAGACTAATGTCAGTTTTCAATGCAATGAAGAACACGTGATTCCATTCATAATATGACCATCAGCAATTTAACCCCCACATTGAAGTGCCATAGATTTAAGAACTCCCCAAAATTGAGTATCATTTCAGGTTCGAGTTGTTCGAGAATGAGTCATGAGCTTTTCTTCTAAGCTCATACAAAGGCTACCTCGAAACATAAGATAAAAATATGTCTATTATATATATGCATATGTTACTGTTTTTTTTTTTATTTATTTTTTTTTTTTTTTTTTTAGTTTCTAGGTAGACTCCTTGTGTGCCTACAAGTATAACACAAGGCTTACAAACGTAAGTCAATACTCAATCAATAGTGGTAGGAAGTTTTAAGTACAGGGATACAAGCACAAATGGGAAATCGAAAGGTAAAAAGAAACAAGACGGGATGCAAATACAATAAACACAGTTCAAAATACAAGATTGCTCACGTGCAAAAATGGAGACATTCAGTAATTAAAATTATACAATGGTGAAGGTTTGGAAGCACATATGTGATCAGAATAAAATTTTCAAAATACAAATGCGTAAAAGAATGCATACACACAAGAAGTGAAATCCGTTATTTCATAGAATAACTAGGTATTTCATGAAATAACTAGACAAGTCATTTAGAGTATATAAAATTATGGAATTCTACACTTTAACTAGATATTCCATAGAATAGCAATTACTTGATCGTTAAAGTATGAAATACACCACTCGAAAGTTCTTTGAAACGATTCTGGTTGTTTTTAATCAGTTTTGAACCACTTATAGCTGCTTTGCAATGACTCGTGAGTGTGGTAACGCCTCATTCTGTTGCTTTTAAACGAAGAATTTAGGCGGTGTGTTTATGAAAGCGTTTTAAATTTTGGATCATTAACTAATATTTTTGCAACCTGTTTTCAAGCAATAACTTCTGCAGGAATGGGAGACCAAATAGTAAATAAGAAAGATTTAATAAAAGAGATACTTGAATCTTTATCAAATAAGCGTGGGATAAAGGAAAACAGTGCTGCACTTGCTCGTGAAAAAATATTAACTTTCATAGCAGAAAGTAAAAAATGCTAAAACAGCACAAAAAAGCAACACATGACTATTGGTACTCCTGTATTATGATATTCTTAAAGTTCAAGGAGTAGAAAAGTTAATTGTGCCAGTATGACATGTAAAACACATTTTTTCCTTTTCTGTTTAACTAATGTTAGCAATATCAGCAATAATAAATTATATCTCATCTGCTTTTCCTTATTATTTATCAATTAATCTTCCATAAAAGGGATAAAATGTATTTTTCGAGAGATTTTAGCAATTTATGATCAATTAATTTATAAAATAACTTTGAAATTGTCTATTTTTTGTTTTATCTGTCTATCATTAGTTATTTTATGGAATAATTAGTTATTTCATGGAATAACTCGATAAAGTATGAAATTTTTCATCTATAATATACTTTAACTAACTTGTCTAGTTATTTCATGAAATCCCTAGTTATTCTATGAAATAACTGAATTATACACTTTAACGGTAACATAAATATGTTAACAAGGGGATTCGATACTAGACCGACAAATTTGTAGGGTGTGCAAAAAACGACTCGGAATCCCATAGGAATGCAGGGTTACAAATATTGTTGTTGTGAGCTATGGTGCAAAGAAGAAGAGAAAAAGAACAGAAATAGCAACACATTAATGAGACAGAAAGCATTTTATTAAGCGTTGGTGCAACAACAGGTGTTTGAAATTAAGACCAGAAATCGTCTGGCAAGCCAGGCAGCTGTGTTGCATGGAATTCATGACGTTCTTGAAGTTTCCTTCAGGCAGTCTTGAGGTAGATGGCGCTGAATGGAAGGTTTCATGAATAACAATCTTTCTGGAAGTCGTCATTTGCGATCCGTTTCCCGAGGTAATAGGATGAACCTATATTCAAACGAGAACTACCGACTTGCTGATAGTGTTTAGAGATACGGATTGTAAGGGCGTTGTAATGTGGGCATCCGGACTTTGAAACAGTCCTCAGTCCCATATCCTGGTTGACTTTGATGTTGGGCATGGCGATGGTGGAGTTTTTCTTTCTGCTTGAAAGGAATCACGGCTATTGGCTGAGACGATGGCATCCGGGAGGCATGGCTATGATTCTTCATCTGAGTATAGTAGAGATGAAATTTTTTGGCATGAGTGAGAGCTTAGAGCTAGTGTGATCATAGACTCCTATTGGCTGCCCTAGGGGCTGGACGGATTGTAAGGGGAACCCCGTTCAGCTTTTATACCAGGAACACCCGAACAGGTGTATTTCACATCGATCTTCGCAAGTGAGAACAGAAGATTACGTGATACTGGTGCTTTTTGGTGTATGGGACGCTCGTTTTTTCAGTTGAAGACCTCATCTCTCGAATATTTGTAGCTGCCGGGGGGATACATGACATGCCAGGAATCTTACAGAACGTTAAGGAATTCCGTGCAGTGCCACTGTCAGGCCTGCTAGACTACTTCCGGTAGTAGTTTCTAACACCTGTTGCAGTACAATCTTTCAATAAAACGTTTTCTGTCCCAATTATCTGTTGCTGTTTCTGGTCTTTTTCACTGATTCTTTGCATCATAGCCACGGCATTTGCGCCCCTGCATTTCTATGTGATCCCGAGTCGTTTCTGCAACCCCTGCACACTCTGCATGTTTCTAGATCTGGTAGCGAATCACCTTGTATATATTTTGAACCAAATAAATAATTTTTTAAAAATCAATTTTCCTCGAAAAAAATAATTTTTAAATTTTAACACAATTTTTCAGATTCTTTGAATTAATTATTAAAGTACAAATGTAATCAATATGAGATTAGCAATCAAGATTACATTGTGTCGCAGAGGTGAAATAATCTAGTAAACATGTTTAGATATCTAATCTAATAAACATGTCAAGATTAGAAAATTTAAATATTTTTTTTAATCAAAAGACTAAGTATTTTGTAAAATAATAAGAAAACAAACTTCAAAGTTCATTTTTGTTTCGTTTTCTGAAAGAAAAGAAAAAAGAGAGAGAGAATTGCATCACTTTGCATTTAAACTCGTTAAACTTGTAGCAGCAAAAATTAGCTTACCATTTTCATAAAAGTGAAAATATAAAAATTAACTCACAAAAAAGAGAGATTCACTACGAAAGAAGTTAATTTAATGATTAAGAATCTTTTTAAAATTTCGACAGTGGTATTAAACGGATTTTTTTTTTCACTTAAGGTATCTGACTGCCCTAAAATTGTAAATTTTTCCCAAATTGACAATTTATTTTATGATTTTATTTTATAGGTCATCTTATTAGCTTTTTAAAAATACCAAGTTTATTATTTTCCGTTCACTAGAACAAAAACCATAAGTGTTTTAGTAAAAGCAGATGCCATTAATTTAAGCATAATGTCATACTTTAAAACGCATTTGACTCGAAATGTGATTTTTTGAAAATAATCAAACGGGGTCAGCGATTGCTAAAAAAGTTTTGAACATAATTAACTGAGATTTTTTCTGTAAGTTCTGTATATAGTAGAATTATTTTAACATTCAGATTTATCCATCACTGTTTTATTACAAAATTTACAGTCCCTTATGTGAATATAATCACTGTCTTTTTAAGCATTTTCATATAGTAACCGAGATAAAGTGCACTAATTTTTGTAAAAAAGAAAATATCTCTTATTCTGAAGGTCATTTCAGAATTGAATAACATAGCAACACATAAGAATCGAAATATTGAAAATTTGTTAATAAACTTTTGGTACAGACTGGGCCGCGTTTATGTTATTTTTTGTCAATTTTTACCCATTTTTTCCCATTTTAGCGATAATAATTTCTTTTTCTCTTCTTAATTTTAGTATATTTTTCTTAAAATGTACTAAAAAAACCTAAAAACAACAAAAAAATCCCCATACCTTCTTAGTTTAAAAAAAAAGTTGTCGCAAGTAGTCGGATACCTTAAAATGTCTACATGTTAGTGGAATTCATTAATAAAATGGTCTTCATTTGTCCTTGATATTCGAAAAAGAGAGGAAAAAAATCATTAGCATGAAAAGTTCGCAGAAAACCACTTATCACGGTAAAAGAAAAATGACACGTGGACATTTTAGCAATGTCCTTCAAACAAATGACAGAATTTAGACATCGATCATGATACTCCGTATCATTTCACTTGATTTCCACGAACATCTTAAGCAGAACCAGTCATTTAGAAATAGACTAATGCACTGAAATCCAAGTATATTATAGTTTAAAGCAATTCTATATCAAGATAAATGAGAGTTTAAACAATTCTTAAGTGGTCATCTCTGTAAAAGTCTAAATATGTAGTACATGTTTACATTTTATTATGACGCTTAATAACGTAAGATTGGCCCTGAATGCCCCAAAATAAAGAGTATGATAAAATGATGAGGGTAAAATTCTTTTCCAAGACAAAATTTTAAATATATATTAACCCCTTAAGCGGTCAATTTTTTTTTTTTTTTTTTTTTTTTTGCACAAAATGTTCCAAAAAAACTCAAATTTTTTTATTGCATAATTCTTAACAGAATGCGAAAATCAAAGAATTATATTTTAATTTTCAATTTTAAAGTTTTCACACTATTTTTAATTGTATGCTTGTCGAACACAAAAACCCTTAAATATTGGCTTTTTAAAAGTACACTCTACTTGCTATGAAGAATGTTTCAAGTATCTTAAAATGATTTTTCACATACTTGCGAAAACATTTCATGTTCGTACCTCATTTTCCAACGGTTGAGGATTTTGTGTGTCTGTGCACAAATATGTGCACTCAGAGTTTGAAGCATGGTGCATTACTAAGACTTACTTTGCAATGGGGTCAGAGAAAATATAGACTTTATTTTTCAATTATCTTTCCATTTTCATTTCTTCACAAGCAACAAAAATTGCACATTTCCTCGTCAATCCCTGTTCTTTAATGAATATTTTCAACAATTTAAATTCCTTTCTTCGATGAAAAATTTCCTTCTTCACCACAAAGAAAATCCCGGATGAGAAATATTTCAGTAGTATGGACAAACTTGTGATAGCGGTCGGTTCCTGCTTACATCTGAACCCCCTTGCCTACCTGTAAACCCGGCGAGGTGTGTAGGAGAAACTGAATAACCCACAGACATGATTTCAATGTAATTAATTTATTGTTACCAAATATCAATCAGATACAATAACAATCTAAATAAGGTAGGCGATTAAACAGTAGAGCCCGGAGGTGAGATTCTATAACAAGGGGATACTACTACAGACCCTCAACTGAATCTAAGATAGCTTAATTACGCCCAAATGTAACTACGTCGCGCACTTATGAGCTAACTTCTTCTTCATCAAGCTCACGATACCTGTACTTTCTATGCATCGGATCCGACACTAGAAACTTGCAGGTGATCTCTGTCGGCTTGATCCATGTCGTTGGATCCACGCTCTGTAATCTTTTTCCTGGACAACTCCAAGACCTCTAACTAATTCCACTCTCTTTCAATCTTCAACTAACTCGAGACTCTATGTTAACTCCTACTTGCCAACTCACAAACTCGCGAAAACAGAATTTATATAATATACTTCATTTACAAAATCACGCTTCCTTACTCGGTGAAAGTTGGTTGAAATAAATAGTTTTCTAAAAGAGCCATGAAGGGATTAGTAGAGCCGCGTATAGATCCGTCACAAACTGAATCTCGTAAAGACTCTACCACAAATAATCTCTCTATAAGAATAAAATTATGTGCAAATCGCGCGTGAGTGCGAAGAGAGAAAGAAGAAAATATCAGTGCCCGTACAGCTTACAGGCAAACCGATTGTGGCCAGCTCTCTCTAACCCTTACCATGTACGGGAAAACCAGTTAAGGGGTTAAGGAATCGAGGATCCAATCAGAGGCGGCGTAAGGCGTGGGCGGTGTGGGCCACCGCCCACGGCCTCGCAGTGCATTGGGCCTCGCGCCTCAAAGTCGAAATAAATTAAACGAAAGTAAGGAAAATCCAGAAGTACACGCAACTGGGTGTTTTTATAATTAATAAATTAGAAAATTATCAACTATATCTGTTTATCGCCATAAGATATCGAAAAATTGATATATCGACTTTCTTAAAAAAAGATGTTCGATATATCGGTGTATGAAAACATATGAATAAATAATGCTCGAAAATATTGTTTTTCATTTTCTTTTATTAAAAATTTCTCAACTCTTTCGTTCCCATTTATTCGTCATTAGGAAGCCAATTAGAGTATCGCATGCAGACATATTCTCGCTTCATGTTTCTATATCATATTATAAATTTTAAAAGTAATTGATGTGAGAATAAATAATAGTGGCACAGGACATTTTTCATAATTTATCAATCATGTCAGGTTTAGGCACTAAGAGAGATGGAAATAAAGGGAAAAAATGGGAATCTGGTGCAGCAAAAGGAAAAGAAAAGCAGAATGAGTTGTATCCAACCAGGTTTAAAGTTGAGGTATGATGAAATTTCTCTGTCAGACTGAATCTGACAGTACAGAATCAATCTAATCGGTTCCTACGACTTCTCAACAACATTTATCCGTATTCGAGTCTCCGTTGAATTCGGAAGGTACTTCTGTGCACCGACTATTGATACCAAACGACGAAAATCGGAAATAGGATCAAAATCTTACCAATCATCATCTGAAGCTGAAATTTCTGGGTTCACGTTGAGTAATATAAATCCCAATCAAGAAGAAGAGATTGAGATTAGTTCGTCTGTGAAGAGAGATGCCAATGACGTAGTGAAACAAGCATTTTCCAGTTTTGACCCGGAACTGTGTACGTTTCCCATGACATATGCTCACCGGTCATGATATAGTTCAAAGCGATCCAACATGGTAGTTAAATAACAGTGATGAATATTATCCTAAAGAGGATGGTCAGACAGTTTTCCAATTTTCTTATCTAAAAAAAACTAAATAATGGTTTTTAATGGTTAAACTAAATAATGACGCACAGTGGTCAGTTTTCCCAATCTGGCGCGCGGAAATAAAAAAACAACCCACAATTTAAGGTCCTTTTGAGTTCCCTAGCCATGTAGTAAACATTTTTTTGTCAGTACGCGAATGGAAATTTTCAACAACTATCGGTATATATCGGGTTTGTTCTTTCTACAAGAAACACTTGCGAGCCTTATTTTCCAATCGGAAGTTCAATCGTTTCGCCTGAAAAAGATTTTGCAGATTTTAGCGGGTCTTTTTTTTTTTAAATACATGCCATGGATAAGTAATTTCTTGATTTGACTTTCAAATTAGGTTCAAGTTCGATTAAAAATTATAAAAACATAACATTTAGCACAGCATGTAACTCCTACTAACGTATGCTGGTTTTTTGTGTTTAATGGATTAGAACTTTTGGGATTGACACGGATTGATCATAGTAATGCTTAAGTCACATAGAGCAGATATAGACCTTTAATTTAATACCAAATTTAGCTACTACTTCCTGCAACTCCCATAGTTATGATTTTTCTTCAGCGTTGGCTAATGGTATTAATCGGCGTGCCTTATTCAATGTGTGGAAGAAAGAGCAGGATCCCAAGCGTAAAACTAATACTGTTTTGAGTTTTGTTAAGACTACAATGGACTGTGATAAATATGAGGACCTGCTGCAATTTTAATTTAGAAAAATTGTTGAAATTTCTACTTGTTTGGGGGGGGGGATGAGGTGCAGTAGAAATGAAAAGTTCTTCTCCAAGTTGAATGATGCGTGATTGTCGGGGGGAGTAAGATTTTGTACCATTCAAATCAACCCCAGGTCGATCCTTAAAATCATTCGGGGAATCCATGGCAAAGAGGGAAAGAGTACGTCCTCTTCTTGCTTCAACAAGCAAGTAAGAACTAGCATTTGCAACAAGAATGTCAATGCAAGCAGCTGGAGAAAGACAGGCTGCCTTAATTTTGAAACAAGTGACTATTTGCTCACCTAGACGTGCTACTCTCCTGAAGAAATGCTTAGAGAGAGAGAGAGCCCGATAGCCAGAATCGACGAAAAAAATGACTGACCAAGCCTTGGCTCTTTATGCCGACACAAAAATGTCAAAAGGCCAATATAATAGGAAAAAAAGGAAACAGCAAAGAGTTCCACACTGATATTTACCCCAACTATAATAAGCTTATAGAGTCTAAAATTAACTGTTATCCTCCTGGTATAGTCATTGATGAAATATCAGCAGAGGTTCCAATGCAAGCGCTTTTTTACCACACCTTATGCTGATTAGGCAAAGCCCAGGAAGATGTTTTCAAACAAATTGATACCCAAAATAGCATTATATCACTGAAGGCGAGGTATAAAGCTGATGCATTGTAGACAGCAAAAGGTTCGCCAAGGTAATAATTTTATAATTTTAGTTCTTTCCATTATTTGTTTTTCATAAAAATATAATATTTCAATGTTATGTGAAGCAAAAAACTTTAAATGTGGGATATATTAGGCTTTTGGTTGAATTTTAGCATATACATCATTTCATTATTTCTTTCTCCAAAATTAATTAAGATTTTGTAAAATCGATCCCTAAAGGTGTTTAAAACATCCTTAGAAATATTTTTAAAAAATTAATTAACACAAAAAGAATAAAATTTAAAAAATTTTCAAATTTTGAAGAAAAATTTAATTTGTGAAATCTTGTGAATAACATGTGCAAAATTTATCTCTCGTATCATTTTCTTAAATAGAAATGTTATATGAAATGCTAAAATATAATTTTTAAGTACATAAATAAAAAAAATGCTTAAAGGGTGCCGAGTTCTTTTAAACACTACGTATTAACCTTAATTGTATATTTACATTGTTGTGTTTGATTGTATTTGTATAAATATGTTAAAATTTAATTTTTTTAACATTCCGCTCTATTTTTTGTATACATTCTCCCATGTGTCAAATTACTGCTTCTGTTAACATCCTTAGATCCTTGTTTAAAAACTAGTTCCATTCAGCAACCGTTTATTCTGGATCAAATTCAAGCTTAAAGTAAATTAGTTAAGACCCTATTCACCTGATTTCTTGGTAAAAAACAAAAGAGAATAACCAATTTACATTAATTGCTACAATTTTTGATCTGTAGATATAATTATGAAGACTTTAAAGCTATAAAATAATTTCCGTGCGCCAGATCGGGAAAACTGACCACTGTGCGACGTCGCTGGTTGATTTATTCAAGTTCTAAAAATAAAGTTTTCTGTTTTCCATGCACACTATTTGACAATTCACAAACTCAAGAGATACAGGAAGGGTGCTGTGATTGGAAACACTTAAGTAGTATTTTACACAGACATGAGAATACTAAAGAACCTGTGGGCTATATGTTCCAATATAACATTAGAAACAGGAATAAAGTACGGAAAAACATTGGACCGAGAAAACGAAAGATGAATTCTTGAGTCTCAAAAACATTGATACAATTTGTTTGAGAGATTAATTGATATCATAAATTTCTTAGCCTATATCATAATCTGGCGTTTAGAGATCACAGAGAATTCCTCAAAACAGACAAAGACACTAAGAATTCTGGAAACTTAATAGACTTATTTAATTTGATATCTAAATATGATCCTACGTTACGGGAACACATAAATCATATTGATAATTAGCAACTTGCACACCATTATCTAAGCCATGATATTCAAAATGAATTGATCCAATTATATCAAACACAGTTACTAGCGAAGTGATTGGTAGAATAAAAGAGGCAAAATGTTATTCTTTTTTACTCGACTGCACTAGAGACTGCAATAGAATTTAACAAATGTCAGTCATCTTAAGATATTGTAGTAAATCAAATCGAAGTATAGAAGAAAACTTGATTAGATTTCTTGCTGTCACTGAAACGACTGGAGAATATTTGACCAATGCATTATTGTGAGAGCTAGAAAAAAATGGTTTAGATATTCAGAACTGTCATGGACAAGTATATAAAAATGGTGCAAATATGATAGACATAAATAGTGGAGTTAAAACTCGAATATTAAATATAAATCCCAGGGTATTTTTCCCACCTTGTGGTTGTCATGGCTGGAATCTGTTATTGGGAGACGCAGTTAATTCATCAGTGGAAACAAAAACATTTTTTGGTTTTATTCAGAAGATTTTTTTTGTTGCTATTTTCAATTTCCAGCAAAAGCTGGAGAATTATCAAAGATAAATTAAAGCTTACTATTAAGCCTTCATCAGACACAAGGTGGGAAAGCAGATCGAGGCTGTGAAGTCCGCATTATTACAATGCGATAACGTTGTTGAATGCATAGAAAACTTAATAAACCAAATGGAACAAAACGACACACTCAGTGATTGCGATTCCATTTTAAATGAAATGTTCAGTTTGGAATTTATCATATCATTACATATATGGTATGAGAGTTATTAAAGAGTGTCAATACCATAAGCAAATTATGGCAATCTGCACAAGATCATTTATGTATTATTTTTCAATATGTGCGTACATTTTGTAGCTGGATTAAAGAGTATCGACAAACTGGATTCGAAAATAGCTTGTCTGATTCTGGTAAGTTTATTGAGAAAAGCAGTTAGAATTTGACAAAAGATTTTAAAGATAAAAGTGTAGCCAAAAAGAAAAGAACATTTGATTATGAAGTTGGGGAAACCTTTTGAGTCTGTCAAAAGCCAGTATGAAACAGACTTTTTTAATACCCTGATTGATTCTGTGATAAGCAATATGGATTCACGATTTATGTCTTTAAATCCACATTTGAAAATTTTGGTTTGCTCTATGACTTAAATAAGTCAAAACATATTCCAAAAGACCAAATACTGAAAAACTGTCTATATTTACTTACAGTCCTGCATGAAGGTGAGAGCAGTAACTTCCAACCTTACGAATTATATGAAGAATTACAAAATAGAATAACCCAACACAATTACAAACGTAAAACATCTGCTCCAATATGTCATACAGAACGATTTGAAAGAAATTTTCCCAAATAATTACATCTTCGAATTTTGTTAACAATACCTGTAAGTACCGCTTCTCTGCTCAGAGGAGCTTTTCAAAATTAAAACTGATAAATTTTTTTGTAAGAACTACAATGGGTAAGGAAAGACTTTTAGCTTTGGCAGTTTTTATCTATTGAAGCAGATATAGCATCTAAGATAAATTTCGAACCAATCATTAAGGATTTCACCAAAACTAAAAGCAAAAAAATTTCTCTTCCTTTAATTTTTTCTTTTTATTATTGTTTATTGTGCAAAAAAGAATATGAGCAAAAAGTTTTTTTTTTTTCTTTATGAATAAAAATTGTTTTTTATGATGGTGTAACACACACACTTCTTCTCTTCCTACTCTTCTCTTCTCTTCTTACGCCACCAGAGGGCCTCGCGAAAATTATCTTGCCCACATTTATTTCAGGTCTCCCGTCGCCACTGGATCCAATTGTTTTATTATGAGTAAATTACCAACAGATGAAAAAACGATTAAATGAAACATAATGGAAACATGTGATTATGAAAAGAAAAATATCCAAAACATAACCTGCGTTCCTATGTGATTCTAAGTGGTCTCTGCAAGTTTGTCGATCTGGTAGCGAATCATGTAACGAATATGTGCGTGCGTGCAAGCATGCGTGAGTGTGTATATATAAGAAATCTATGTTAAAGTTTCTTTTCCTAATGAGATTCAATTAGAAATTCTTAATTTTCGTATAATTTTAGATTTGTCATCTATAGATATTTCAGGGAAGAAATAATTATAAATACCAATTTTAATTTCTTACATTGTAATATGTGTCTGTTCCTACTTCCCTCAAATCCCCCTTGTCTACTCTCGGACCCGGCTAGATGTGTGGGGAGAACTGAATAATCAGTCGACATGATTCACTCTAATTATTTTATCGTCTCAAAATATCAAGCAAGCGCAATAATAATCCAATTAAGATTGGTGAACATAATTAAGAGCGCGAAGCTGAGACCCGTTTGCCTGGGGATAATATTACGGACCCTCAACTGATTTCTACGACAACTTATACAGGCTCTATTTCAACTCAGCCTCGCACTACAAGCTATTTTCTAACTTCTATTTAAATAATGCTTACAATACCTGTACTCTTGTAAAGTCGAAGTCCTACTGTTGAGGCCTTGAACGCTTATACGTGTCGGGATCAAATCCGAATGCTCACTGGGAAATCTTCACTATACACTTTTATAAACTTAGTTCCGCACTGTAATAACTCACGATTCTCCACTCACCAACTCTCAAAACTCACGAATACAGAATTTATATAATAAAATTAATTTGCATAATCACGTTTTCTTACCTTCGGTGAAAGTTGGTTGAGAAAAATATTTCCCTAAAGGAATCCCCAAGGAGTTAGTGGAAGGAACCGTATAGATCCGTCACAGCATATTCAGAAATGTTCAGTTTCAGAAATGTGATGCTGAATTTTCCTCTGTATTATTCCCTGCTGAAAGCTCACTTTTTCAGATTTTCGCAGCTCTGTGAAATAATCTCGAAATTTTATAGAATTTTAACAGCAAGAGAGCTTTATAACACATTTCCTCTAAAGAACCGTTTGTACAACTTGCAAAAAAGTCTTTAATGTTTGTTATTATTAATATATACATACGAATTTACGGAGAAATTTAAAATAGCCAAAACCAAAAAATGAAATAAAATAATTTAACACAAATTTATTTTATTTCTATCCTGGCAAATTGCTTTTCCTCATGATTGTGAGAAGGTAACAAGGTAATGGACTCGTGGCCGGCGTGTCAAGGCTTTAGGTGACATACCTCCTAATTCTGAACTGCAGTGAACAAAGATAACATTTACTTTCCAACCTTCCTCACCAACAGGAGAACTTTGAGCTACTGCATATTTAACGTGCATCGGCTCCTCTACACAGTGTATCTTCATTATCACCAGGATTCAAACCCACGACTCAACAATGTCGGCCCCAAATTTGTGATCATGACCACTAGATTATTGTGGCCACTTGTTCTGAAAGCTTATGTACTTTCTCGGCATATTGTTAAATTAATTTTTATAGGTTTATTTTTGTGAGTTTATGTCTTTCTGTAAAATACAAAAAATATTTTTTTTTAAATTATAGAAGAAAAAAAATGTAATTCCGTGGAAGCCTTCACTATATTTTACTCCTTCAGTTGTATTTTCCTTCCTTCCTTCCTTCCTCAGGGGCTCGACAGCCCAGGGTGGGCCTTGGCCTTCTCAAGAAGCCTTTTTCAGGCTAGCCTTCTTCTTACCAGTGTTCTCCAATTCTTAGTTCTCAAAACTAGGAAATATTTTTCTAGGCCGTCAATCCACATCTAAGATTAGGCCTGCCCTTTCTTCGTGTGCCAATTGGTTGGGCATTGAAGACTTTTTTTAGGGGTGTGGTCTTCGTCCATTCTGACAACGTGGCCTGACCATTTAATTAGTTGTATTTTGATGAAGTTAACGATGTTAGATTCTTTATATGAATTATAGAGCTCGAAATTTGATCTTCTTCGCCACGTTCCGTTTTCCTGAATTCCTCTATCAGTTGTATTTTATTCCATTTAAATTGAAAGTCTAGTTTTAGTTTGAGAAAGAGTGTAGAATTTTCATAAGATATTAAAATTAATTCAAAATGGCCGGTTGAGGGTAGCCTTGTTATCAATAATCAAATTTTTATTTTCATATCAATACAATGTGGCAACATTTTCAGTAGTGACATTTCGTAGGGAAGTCAAGAATTGTAATATTCATTCTAATGCTATCTTCACCCGTTCCGTCTAAAATGGTGGCCACGGTTGCCAAGTGGTCTAAGCATTGGATCATGGCTAACGTGCCATGAGTTCGGTCCCAGTAACCCTGAAAACCCGCTGTGTAGGGGAGCGATGCACGTTGAATCTGTAGAGAGCTCAAACGTCCTCCCGTTGGTGTGGTGTGGTAGTTAGGAGAGGGGGTGCCAGCTCAGGTGTCGTCCGTGTCACTTAACCATGGTTCAAAATTACGCGGACCGTCCCTAAAAGCCCTCGTGTAGCTAAAACAGTGGGACGTTAATATTCACTCACTCACACACTCACTCCATCTAAAATGTTTATGAGCAGTCCCATTTTTTACGATTTTCTGTACATTAACTTAATTCTTGAGAATATTCCGTAATTTTCTTTAATGTGTAGAATTCGTTTACTTTTTTCGTTATCAGGAAAAATCCGGAACGTCATTTGTCCTTTTATTTGTGAACATCGATGCATCTTTGCATTATGAATTCACGTACAAAAAAGATAAATATCATTACTCTATACTACGGGTAAAAATCCTTTGATTGCCCCATTTTTTGTTACTTACTTTTTAATTAACATTTTTTTAATATTATATTTCATACATCGCATACAAGTGTGCCGAAATATTGTCCGTACGAGGGCGCTGCTGTGCGCACCTCTGTATCTGAAATGTAAATATTATCAGTGTGTCACTTGACCACTTTCACACTCACAACACGTCACGGGTAGCTGTTACCCCATTGGGCGGGCAGTACAACCTCCGGAGGCCCCTATTGGCCGAGGGAATTGCAAGTAAATTTTCAAAGCTCTGATCATCAGTAAATTCTTAGTTCTCAAGTAAAGCTTCTGTTTTCTTAATTTTTAATTTCTTTAATATAATTAAATGTAATCTATTTTATTTTATTTTAACTTAATTTTATTTATTTTAATTCTCTTAACAATAAATTCTTTCTTAAAATATAAACATGGGCAAGTAATAGTCAATCATGCATATCACAGGAGATAAAAGCCCTTACGGGCTAGGTGCTCCAAATGAAAACTCAGAAAAGATTTGTAGAATGTAGGCCGCATTACGGCAAGTTCAGTCTCATTAAACATTACTATATTCAAAATTGTGTCTTTGTTGAGTAATATGGACTGATCAATTTCTAAGGATACTACACACTCATTCGTTTCGTTGGAAGAGAACATTCATTTCGGTTTTTAGATTCGTCATAACAAGTGTGTGATGACCATTTTCACCAATGAGCTGTTTGAATAAATTGCTGTATTTGTTGAATAACTTTTTATCTTACGAACACACACATTATTTATCCAAAGTACAAATAATGGTTTTCTGTAAGAAATATTTGGGGTGTGCATTGTTCATGTAAATTAATACTGGGAATTTTGTAATGTTTATCCGATATGTGTATGTCTATAATTCATATGTATTGGTTAAATATACATTTGGGGTATCAACAAAAAAAATTTTAATAGGACATTTTAAGCGAGACCAATGACAAGTACTTAGCATTAAAATTTATTTAGCTAGAAAATTTAGTTATATAATTTGACAATTTTGGAAAAAATATTTATTTTTGACTAATTTGAAAACAGTTTTTAAATATTACTAATACTGCAAAGTTTGATCAGAGTCAAGGCTGCACTAGCAGCTACAGGAAGTTTATTAACAACGAGAGTAGGAACTATAAACCACAGTCAGATGATGGAAACGATACCTGAGATGACCCACGAAGGGGGTACTGCAAATGTGGAATAATTACTACTTACTTAGAAATAAGTGAGACAGGAACATCTCTTCTATCTTCTCAATAGTCGCCATCCAGAGTTATTTTTTCCAGCTCATTTTGACCATTTCGAAGCCCATCATCGTATTTCATGGAAAACCATTATCCCACCTCTTGAATAATGACATCTGTATTGCCAAATCTCCAATAGTTTTTAGTTCTGGGGAAAATAAAAATAACTTGAGTAGTGTCATAGGATTTATAATTGAGGCAGCTTGAATGATGTTTTGATGGTTTATTTACAAACGCGAAGGACGACACACAGATACAAATATTCTCATTTATTAGGAAACAGTTAATAATAATTCTCTAGGACTCTTAGAGAAGACACTCAAAAGGGCCAGAAGGGCATCCAATACACCTGCTTCCGGCAGATACCTTCACACAAAGCTGGCTGGTGAAGCTCTCTTCGAGAGACAATCACTGAATTATCTCCTCACAATGCTCGCTGGTGGCATACCTTCTCTCTTTTTGAGGGACAGAATTTAAACATCACACTTAACTCGCTGACGGAGCATTTTTCGACCTCTCTCGTCGAGAGACAATTACCGATTCCTCTCGCATGGCACTCGCCCAGGCGCAGTACCTCAGATCAGTCCGCGTTGCCATCTAGAGTTTCAGAATGGTTCTAGAGTTCGTACACTTAGTTCAAGATTGGATGAATTGGTCTAATGTTGAAAAATTTCAAATCCTCCTCCCCTTAATTCCTTAACTGCACCTAAAGATGAGTGAGCAATTCGAGATGAGTGTATTATAGACAAAAATACGGATGTCTTTGGTGATTATACAGCGTCGTTTCCTGATTACAGCACATCGCAATATGTTCAATAATGCGCAGTAATAGGTACTAGTAATAGTATGCCCCTTGGTAGTTTATCAAGATAACTAAGCCACAGATCCAAAAAACAAGCAACACAATCTACTCTACAAACTTGTGCATCTTACTCTTCTCGGTGGTATGCGCTTCCATTCTTTGCTCATCAGGTCCGATCCTGGCTGGTGTGCAGCACATGCCCTACACGTGGAAGACCAAAAGAAAAGGGGCGGACGCATATACTTTTATCAATCAAGTTTTACGAATTTCGCACAAAAAAAAACTTATAATAACTAATATGCTGAACTTTAAACATTTCAAAAATCGAAATAAGCCTCAATTTCCCGATGGCATAGCAATTTAAGAAAAATAGAATGTTAGTGCATAGTGTGTTGGTCCACACACTGTCCATTAATGCCGACTCTTTTCACGCATCCTTCATCTGATAGCAAAATTCGTGGCACAGCCGGCAATACCGCAATAGAAAAGGTTTTTTGAATATCCGTGCCACTGGTGGCGGACTGAGGATCGATGCTTGGTAAAGGCGTCTCAAAACTCATTTTTGAGAAAGTTGTTTTACGAAAATGTCTTATACTGTTAATATTACCAAAAACATAGGAGTGTTTAAATACAATATACATTTGAGAGAATTAAAAGTTTTCAACTGAATAATTGAATTCAGGCTTACAATTTAGAATAATCATCAGAGAAAAGGAAACACAATTTTTAGTAGACAGAATTATTTTTTCAATGGTGCATATAGGCAGAAGTCTGAAGAGCCACGGTTTGCCTACTCCTACTTTAATCTGTAGCTTTTAAAACCAAATCTGTTTTCGATAGCTGTAATTTACAGCGTTATGTACATCATCATCATCAACATCATTTACATCATCACCAACATCATGTACCAATTTAACACGCAGAATAAATTTTATGCAGATATCTCAGTTACTTCACAGTAACTATTAAACTTAACGACACCTAGACGCAGGGACGTCTTAAGGCATGGGCCAACTAGATCCGGGCCCAGGGCGTCAGCCACAATGGAAGCCTCCTCTCGTTCTCGACTTAGCCTAAATCAGATCCTGATTCAAATAATTTCAACGGCTAAATGATATTTCTCTTATTGTCTTTAGAGAAAGAGGCCCTCAGAATAGGACTGAAAAACAATGAAAACAAGACCAAGTACATGCCTTGCACTGAATCTTGTCTTAACAATTCCCACTTTAAAATTGAAGAGTATAATTTTTAAGTTGTTGAGAGTTTCACTTATTTAGGTTCAGAAATTAACAATAAAAACGATTGTACAACTGAAATCCAAAAGAGAATTACTATGGCTAATAGATGTCTTAATGGAATACGAAAATAGATGACATCGAATTTAATCAAAAGAAAAACAAAGGTTCTATTGAATAAAAGTATTTTAAGATCACTCTTAACTTATACATGTGAAACTTGGTCTATGTCTCGAGCCGATGATAAGACGATTAGCATCTAAGAAGGGAAGATCTTAAGATTTATTTTTGGAGGAATTCTGGAAAATGGCATTGGCGAAGAAGATCCAATTTCGAGCACTATGAATCATATAAAGAATCTGACATCGTTAACTTCATCAAAATACAACCAATTAAATGGGCAGGTCACGTTGTCAGAATGGACGAAGACCGCACCACTAAAAAAGTCTTCAATGCCCAACCAATTGGTACAGGAAGAAAGAGCAGGCCTAATCTTAGATGGATTGAAGGCCTAGAAAAAGATCTCCTAATTTTGAGAACTAAGAATTGGAGAACACTGGCAGGAAGAAGGCTGGCCTGGAAAAGGCTTACCCTGGGCTGTCGAGCCACTGAGGAAGGAAGGAAATGTTATTTCCGGTTGCATTCTCCAAAAAACTTGGAATCTTGGACGGCATGTCAATTGGCTACATGTGATGACCGTCGTTCAGGTACAGGCCTAAGACTACCACCATACACCATCATTACTCAGTCAATAGGCGGCAGTTGTTCGAGCTGGTTTGTGTGGCTCTAAGTCATGCACATTCATTTGTTTCGAATTATTGTTTAAACGAGTACTTGACGACGTATGCCATACACTGTCTACTTTTGAGGATCATAGGTGGGGCCGACATTTGTGTAGGGGCCCAGGGCCTCAAGAAGTCTTAAGACGTCCGTGACCCGACGTAACCAACTCTTCTGACTTTCACACGACGTTTTTAGAGGATGCTCAGTTCCATGAAATGCGAAACAGTCATCATTATTCCGAGTGATGAGGCTTTGGCAGAAACAGAAATCGATTTCGAGATTCAGTGTGAGCATCATCAATAAATAAACCAGTAATTAAAATCCAAATTATACAGCTCCATCAAGATGATGGAAAAAGAAATGTATAAGTAAATTTTATCATATAGAACATATAATTTTATTATAAAATGTTATATTTCAGGTATGATGTTTTCATACAAAAAATTAAATTATCTTTTCCTAAATCCATTAATAATACAAAATGGTTTATGTTATCTGTATATCAATGATATTTGTTTTACTATCTCTCTTAAACAGCTTTCATTTTTTTCCCTTAGGAGAGATAAGGCGAAACACTTTTACGTGATCCAAACGGTATCGCGCACAGGATTATTGCATCGGGTGTCTGCAAACCAAGCACGACCTGTAAATGCTATTCCCTACCTTTGATCTGACCTTGTACACCCAAACGTATTAGAGAGGGCCAGGGAATCGAAGCAACAACAAAGCGGATCTCACGTGCACAGCCATTCATTGATTTCAATATTAATTATCAATGCGACAGCTTTTTCTCCAGAAATTTCCGGTTATCATGAGATAGATTAACAGGAATAGTTATCATATAAATATCTTATTTTATTTACACATAAACACTCAAAACTGAAATTGAAAAAAAAAAAAATGTAAGGAATTTATTAAAAAATGCGCACATTTATTACACTGTAGAAAATTCTGTTTAAAAGTTACCGTTAAAGTGCATAATTTAGTTATTTCATAGAATAACTAGGTATTTCATGAAATAACTAGAGAAGTCAAAGTATATAATAGATGAAAAATTTCATACCTTACCTAGTTATGCAATATAAGAACTAATGATAGAGAACGATAAAGAGTTAAAAATTACCAATTTCAAAGTTATTTTATAAATTAATTGATCCTATATAGCTAAAAACTCTCGAAAAATACATTTTACCACTATTGCGGATAATTAAATGATAAATAATAAGGAAAAGCAGATGATATAACTTACAATTGTTCATTTTGCTAACACGAGTAAAACAGAAAAGGGAAAAAAAAGAATATAATGCAGGAATAGTTACATTTAAATATAAAAAAAAATACATACAATGGGAAGAAAAACTATTGCTTCCTAAAAACATTGCTAAAACTTTTTCAAACAAAAAGGTAAGAGAATATTAATTTAAATTTTATGAAATATTTAAACTTTACTTTTCATTATTTATCAGAGCAAGGATTGCTGTGATGATACTTTGAACTGCATTGCATATTATTTTCGAAACCAGCACACTTTTTAATATTACACATTTTTTTACACGAGCACTTTTTAAATCCTTGTCGAGTGCCGCAACTTTGCTCTGAGGTAACAGATTGAAGCGTCGTGTCAATATTCGGAGTTTCTTTAATGGAAATAAATTCTCGCTTACATATACAGACTGAGATCTGGAGTACAATTGTTTTATTCGGACATTCTCTTGTTCAAAAAACTTTCGAGGGCTGTATTTAATACTTTAACGATCGAGTAATCGTTATTCTAAAAAAAGACCTAGTTAAATCGAGGAATTCAATAATTTTATATACTCTAACTGACTTGTCCAGTTATTCTACGAAATAACGTACTTCGTATACTTTAACAATAACATATATAAATGAAAGTAAGTATTGCCAATAACGCAACAGTTATCTCAAACGTAAAAATGTTATTTCAAGTTTTAAATGACATAGAATAATATATTTTGAGCACAGATTTTTAATAATCTCATTTTTCAGAACAATTTGTATTTTATCGCTGGATTTCTTCAATAATTAAATAATTTTGACCTGTGATATTGCCATTTTTAACTTTCAATGTGACTTCAATAATTAATGACTTGTAATGTTGCCAGTTTAGCAGACAGTTTTAGCTTTTATGTTAAAGAAAATCTTTCTTGACGAGCTTTAGAAAATAAATTAAATGAAAGCGTAAAAATATTTACGCAATTTCGAATTCTTTTAGAAGAGATTGTAACTGTGCTTTCTGTCAGTTAAAAGTAAATTTTTATTTATAAACAAGAGTATTATGATTAATACTTATTTTTCTTTTGTACTGTTAGAATTATTATGTTTCATGACTATATGTAAATAAAGATTTATCTTTAGAAGCTAATTATTTGTTATTTTTTACCTTTATTACATGCAAACGATTCTGATTTGTTTTCACGTCATGATGACTTAAAAGCCAGCTAAATGAGTATGGATGTTGCATTTAACTAAGCTCTTTTGTAGATGAGTATGATAACAAAATTCAGTGAATTTTACTCAACAGTTTATCAAGTTTTTTTAGAAAGACTTTTAAATCTCATACAATCAACAATCCAACATATTCAATAAATGTTGCTTTCAGGAATTGACCGAATACTACTACTGCTACAAACTACTTAATATTATTTTCCTTATCAATTTCAAATAGATAAACAAGCTTCTCACACTTGAATCAATTTTTTGAACGCAAAATTAAAAGAGAAAAAAACTGCCCTTTGAAAATTTGAAATGATGAAGAGTTACAAAATACGTCGTCTTAAATGTATAATAACAAATAAAATAGATCTAAAGCATCCTGTAAATATCCTGTTGAAATAACAATTTCTTCAAGTATTTTAAATGCATACAATTAAATACCATGAAGGTAAACTGGTTGGTTATCACTATAAAATCTGATTTGTTTCTTGAAAACTTGTCTGCGAATATTTAAGCACATTTCAAAGAATGTGTGTGTGTGGTAACTATTACACATAAAAAAAACAAGTCTTATTTTTAAAACTCAATGAATAAAGGTTCCATTTCAGATATTGCAATAGTTTTTTTAAAGATAAATTCTCGATGATTTTTTAAAGCGAAATAATAAGTAATAATATACTAGAATGATAGTTTCTTATTGCTGGTTATATTTTATTTTGATATAATTCTGAAACAGTACATTCAATTGTTAAAAAATTTGTCCTTGTATCAAATTTTTCGAAACAATATTAGATTCTTTTCCCATCAGTCCAAGTATGTGTCATTTTATAACAAAAAAAGAAAAACGAAACAAAAACCTTCAAATTTAAGCAAAAAAAAAATAAATACGTGCTGCCATCTATTAAACAATTGTTGAAATAATGTATTTTCAAAAGACATTGTACATAATGTTTCAATATTTCTGTATTTTTATCATTTATCAAAGAGATTTTTTTGAAAATAAATTATTTTATAGCTGCTTTATTTAATAGGAAGAATAAGAAGAAATATAATTTTTTATCGACTTTAAAAGCTTCATTAACACAAATCTTTCACATTTTTATTTTATTACACGATATAGTTATGTGCTACAAATTTAATAATACATACACACAAGTAAAATTTCTCAAAGTCAAATTTCGAGTTCTGTGCTGTAAAATCAAAAAAATCGATGAAATAATTCCTTATTAATGTTTTCATTTCTTTACATCAGAAATTACTATTTCGCATTTTATTATAAAAGCAGTAGATGGCAGCACGTAAAAGAGGACGTTTCGTTCGCTGCAATGTAAATAAAATACTATTTCTAAAATAGAATATTTATGCAGATTTTAAATACAGTGCCAAAAATGGATCAAAATAAAGAAATTTCAAAACTATAAATCTACACAAAATGATATAAGTAACTATCACTATTCGTTCTCTGTTGAAGTCACAGATCGTCGTCGTAATGTGTCAGAAAAATGAAAGGTAACAGCTTGACGTTTTAAGTATTTTCTAGTTTTCTTGTTCTCTAAGCCTAACATCAGCTGGAACACGTCCAAAAATAAAATTTGCTATTTTTATATGTTTTATGAAATTTGACTATCGATTGTTATAATGTTTAGAGAGACAGGAATTTTAAATATGTATTTTTTTTTATACTAGGGTGTAGGAAATGTGTGGCAAAGGGATAGTAGATTAGAACCTGAACGAAAGTTCTATATTAATATCGATTTATTTTGGCGTGGTCTTAGTACTTCCTGAACTTATTTTTAAGTCATTAACACTCCGTGTGTGTGACTTACTGTGCAGTGCTCTGTTTACGCGTTTAAGTAATTTTTTGATTGGATAACGTGACCATATTCGTAAAAAAAACCCGATAAAATATTGCTTTAACAGGTATACATGAACAATTTTTTAAATCAGCATACGTATTGTTTCGCAAAAATTTATCGCATGTACTTATTAATTTGTTATGTTAGAAAGTTTTTATAATTCTTCTCTAACTCCTCTGCATGTCTTGCCTTTCTAGAAGCAAAAAAACATGTACGATATCAATTGAAAAATATGATAACGTCTTGATTACGATTTTGAGTGTATGCGCATGTAATAAAAAGTAGGAAATAAAATGCTTAAAACCCAGTTGTAGATAGTTTAAATATTTGTTGTGGAAGTTTTTTTTATTGTTATTTGCTAATAGACTGTTTTATAGGAGTATGCTATGTTTGAGTTGCTTTAATGTTTTCTGTTCATATAAAATACATCTATTTTCTTGTAACTAAAGCTGAGATATGTTGCATTGTAATTTTTAAATTTAAATGTTTTAAAATTTTTCCAAGCATTTTTTATGCAACACATTCATTTCAATTCCTCACAACTTTTAGTTTTTCTTGAATAAGTATTATTTCATTAATTATTTTTCTCTAATCTTCCAAATGATTGTATTTTAATTTTTGTGTGTGAAAATATGCTATTCATATTCAGCAATCTGCTTAGTCTTTTTATTTGTTTGGTTGCATGTGATTTTAGCATCTTTTATCCTTTTGTTTTGAAATAAAATAAAATTCTTAGTTTGCCTTGTTGTATATTTGTGTTTTGCTTGATACTTTTTAAAATAGTTATGGAAAGGAAAAAAATAATTACAAATGAAAAATAATATGTTATCTTATTGGAAAAGTATATCCTTTCATTCATCAACTTTATTATGAACACGAATGAACATATTCTATGTTAACAGAATTGTGAAATAATGCATTTTGGGTCATGGACTCATTTCAATTCTTATAACCTTTGTGTTAAATCTGTTTTTTAAACATTAGATTCACAATACAAGCCCAAATAGGATTTTATATTATTGCAAATTTCTATTTTGTATACTGAAAAGTGTTAACACTGCTAATAATGTATTTAATTTTTTTAAATATTATTTTTAACTATTGATTTTTTTTTCTGTAGCTGACACTTTTATTCTATATACATATTTCTAAAAATATCATTAAATGTTTTTTGACACATTTTCCAATTTTTAAAGATGGAAATAAAATTTTGCAGGTCTCGGTATAAATCCTCTTTTTAAATAAAGTCCTTACTGTGGGTTTCAGTACATAAAAAAAGAATTGGAATTAATGTATAAATTATATACAATGTCACAGAATGTATTAAATTGTCAACAGATCAAGATAGGATTCTGATTTCCTTTCAGTATTTTTAATTTAATGTTTCAGTTCAAAGAGCTTTAAAGTGTATCAAATGTTTGATTTTCTTAATTTCTTCAAGGGTAAAGTACAGGTACTCCAATATTTTTTATATTCTTATTCAAATTACTTAATTTGTGATAGTTGGATTTTTTGAGTCATTTTTTAAATAGATTTATGTGAAATGTATGCGCAAATAATCCTTTTATTTTCATTGTATTTTCAAAATGTATGATTGACATGAACATAAATTTGTAATTATATTGAATTACAAAAATAGATAGATAATGCAAATATTAAATATATACTTTCAAACTATCCAAATTTTACATTCAAAGAAAATTATCAAATGTAAAATTGAAGAGCTGAGTTGTAGTCAAATTATTGCTATATTGTAAAACATACTGTTGAAATGTATAACTTTGCTAAGAAATTTTAAAGATTTATAATTATGAATCACATTTTGCAAATTTGAGCATCACAGTATTTTTTAAATCTTATAGCTAGAGCATGTATTTTGTTAGCAATATTATTTGAAGACATTTCTTAATGTTTTAATTAATTTTGCATAAGTTTTCTGATATATATATATAATCAATATACATATATTTGCAAGTATATTCATTTATATCATCTGCATCTTGTTTTGTACTACTTGAATTTTTCTCATTTTTAATACTTTTTACATAAACATAGCATTTTTTTTTAAATAAAAATATTGCAGCAGATTTTTTTTGTTTTCTCAGAAAGTTGTATCTTAGATAAAAATGAAACACATGGACTTTTCAAATTATATTTTATGAAAAGATGTACATTTACCATATCCAATATAAAATAAAATAAATAATTATATTTATACTTTGAACATAAACAAATGTTATTTGCTTTGACAGTGTATATTTTTTGCTATAATTTTGCTTTCAAGAAACAAAACTTGAATATTTCCCATTCCCCCCCCCCCCCAATTTTTTTTTTGATTACTTGAAAAATTGGATAACTTTAACTCAAGTAATTTGGCGTGTGTATGAAATGGTTCAATTTACAACGTGTGTGTTTTACATGATAGAAGTACTCGTATATTTCATATTTTTTGGTACTTTTCCGTTTCGCCGGCACAGGTGATAAAGTCGCCCAAAATAATATAACGCCAAGCGAAATATTCCCTCTGGTAACCTTTTAGAATCCCATTTTCAAACCCCATGTGTTTCGTCCCAATTTTAAAAACCTAGGAAAGCGATTTTCTCCATCGATTTTTCCCGATTCGATTTTTTTTTAAAATTTGATTTGCTATTGGTTATATTCAACGTTTTCCGGCAGCCTATATTTTTAACTGAGTATACTATATATATATAATTTTTGAATCACGATCGGATGACGAGTTCGTCTCTTGAATTGACACTCCACATTTACGTCATACCAACGGGTTTATTATTGGTAGTGGATGTCAAATAAATTTTTTTTTTTATTTCTAATATATTTTAAAAAGTTGCTTTAAGAAAACTGCTGTTTTACGGATTCATTGTTTTGTATATGGATAAAAAATTTTTTTAGTTGTATGAAAACTTTTTATAGTTATCTTAAAATTTGAAACGTTGCTGCTTACTTAAAAGGAAATCTTTTAATATAATGCTTTCTTCTCTCATCAAATGAAATACTTAGTTATTTTAAGTATGCATTTCTTTATGTAATGTTGATGATGATTTTATCGGGGTGCTAATCAATATTTTATGTTAAAATACTGATACTTAAAAATTTCAAAATTTACGTGTCGCATAAAACTAATAATTCTTCAAACACTTTTTTTCCCCCAAAAATATCCTGAATAAGTTGAATAAAGGAAAAATTATTCAAGAATTTAATCAAAGGGGGGAATTTAATCATAAGTAGTTATGCATATTTTAAAGTTCTGTGATTTTATTTGATTTTGATGTACTTCACGCTCTGAAACAACACGAGAGTTATTTGCGATGGACCTCGTAACTTTGAACCTCGGTCACGTGACGAGGATGACACTTGAGCTAGTATCCTATTCTCTAAATTTCAGTATTGAGCCTCAACACATTCATCAGTTTCTCTAGATGGCATGTCTTTAGTGATACGAGGATTCGAATCCACATCCCGATAACTCCGGTCACGAGTTCGCGACATGAGCACTCGGCTATTGCGATCATTCAGTGTTTTGTGAGGGAAAAACTACTTGCGTGACATAAATAGGACCACGGTAGTAATATGGTATGACGTGGGGTCATACAGTTCGATGATCTGCTAATTATCAGTCGTTATTCATGCCCTATCCGTTAGCAGCATGCAAGTTATGCTACATGCATTCTGCATTTTGTTTTTTATCTTTTTAGATAGATTTACCAGACGATGGCCAAGCTCTCTAAATATCATGCCACTCTATTTCATAGTGTGAAGTTAAGTCTAACATTATTAAATTTGTTAAATAATTGTATATAAATTTATTAGATTTGTCAAAACTATGGCTTGTCAAGGCCACTGTAATAGTATTTATGACTTCTGACATATTAGATAGCGCTTGGATATTGATTTCTACCTCAATGGGTTGTATAATCGTCAAAATAAGGATTTACTTTGTAATTTTCATCGACAACAATTATCGATTTTTTAACAATTATATTGATATTAATCAATATAATTGTTAAAAAAATGAAGGAATTTTTATTTTGTTCGATTTATTAATTTTACTTAACGTAACTCGAAAAAATATTTTTTTCCGCTTTCGACGCCATAATTTTTAGTGTTTGATTTCTTGTCATGATGGCCACGGTAGCCTAGTGGTCAAGGTAACGGACTTGTGGCTGGCTTGCCATAAGTTCGAGCCCAGCACCACTGAAGATCCGCTGTGTAGGGGAGCGATGCAAGTTACATCTGTCGATCTCCCGTTGGTATGCAGCTCATATGTCGTCCTCGGCACTTGACCATGGTTCAAAATTACGAGGTGCGTCTCCAAAAGCCCTCATGTAGCTGAACAGTGCGATGTTAATTTTCACTCACTCATTTTTCTTGTCATGATAAATGCCTTCATTTCAGACTTTGTAAAATTCTGTTTGGAAGTCTATCTGGTTATAGAGGTTTTAAAAAACAGATATTCGTATATGATTGTCTAGAACAGTGCCCCCCCCCCAACCTTATTATCGCCGCGGATTGATCAATGTTTGATAATTTCACCAGGGTCCGCTGAGAGTGAGACTTTAATTGTTCATATTTTGGATATTTATAACTACTATGCTTTCACAGAATAAAATACAGGTACACCAAAAAATGAATATAAAGTGATTTAACATGAAATATAAAGTGATATTTATGGAAAGTCGCACAGACCCGAGAAAAAACAGCATAGTAAATAAAATGGAAATAATTTAATGTTCCTTGGTTATCTCTGTACCATTTGATCCGGGAGTTGGGGACCACTAGTCTAGAACATCTGATGATAAAGAAGTTTTCCTGTAACAATTTTTTCAAAATCTTTGCATCTAATTTTTTTTTCAATTTTAAAACATTTTTTTTTTTTTTAACATTTATAAACTCCGTGCACCACGCAATGTATAACACGGGGGCATACAACACAGACAGAAGAAAGGATTACAACACAAACATCCATGCCTTCTCCGGGATTCGAACCCAGTCCCTACGGCACCGCAGTCAGCTTCACTGACCACTATACCTGATGGGCGGTTAATTTTAAAACATTAAAAAGCGAAAAAAGTAATATTTGTATGAAAAGTACTAACAGTTTAAGGAGGGAAAAATTACTTTTTGCCGAAATTTTTGTTTCCGGACTTCTCAAGTCATAACCCCATAAATCCAAAATTTCATGCAATTCCCTTCCGATAGTTCAGGAAATATTCAAGGTCAAATCTTTCGATCGGAAATAGCAAGGGATTTTGAGGGGCGGTGTATCAGCATCCTAATCGTAATTATCGACCTATTGATTTAAATGTTATTCAAAACGATGGAAAATATACGAATCATTTGCACGAAGTATTATTATACAGCTCCCTACTGCCTTTTCTTGAAAACAGTAACCGGAGTTGCATGAAAGTTCAATCATACATCCTTTACATCATTCCGTATAATCTTCAGAGCGTAATAAGTGTATCCAGGGAATACGCAAAAAAAAAAAAAAAAAATACTGTGAGGTACGCTAATTGATTGATTGATTGTTTATTTACGTTGCAGTTTGAAGCTGTTATTGGCGGAATGCTCAGTGCTCTCCCGTAAGGAGCACCTCGGGAAATAACCACCCACGCCTTCAGTCTTTATTGAACAAAAATCTTACAGTTTATATCTTATTTTACGGAGGTTCACAAAAGTAACTTTACATAACTTGCAAGTATTTTCATAAGTTCAAAAATACAATTTTAAATAACAAAGTATTAACAATTTCTTAAGACCGAAATTGCGCAGGTTCAAATCTGTACTCTGGAACAAAAAATATAAGCAGCTAAGAAATCCATATAGGGTAAGAGAAAGGGGAGGAGGATAACATGCGAAACGAATCTCATAATTTTTTACTATGGTTATAAGAAAGAACGACGTTTGAGGTGTCATTCCGCTCTCCTGATTTCCGCATCACGCCGACGTGCGAACCTAAGGCCTCGAAAAATGTAACGTGCGTCAGATCCTCTACATCAAAACTCGACAACGCTGGTCGCGACCATGACCACTCAAGTATCGCGGCCATTTGGAGTACGCTAAAAGAGCAATCTTCCAATCACTTGCGAGTGTTGTATCACGCGAGAGTGAGGCTCGCTCATGGGTGGTTCATTGTGTTTCACTAACGTTCGAGGAGTGGCCGTGGTAGCCAAGTGGTCAAAGTCTCGGACTCTGGCTGGCTTGTCATGAGTTTGAGCCCAGTACCACTGAAGACCCGCCGTGTAGGGGAGCGATGCACGTTAAATCTATCAAAGCTCAAACGTCCTCCCGTTGGTGCGGTAGTTAGGAGAGGGGGGTGGCAACTCAGGTGTTGTCCTCATCACTTGACTACGGTTCAAAATGACACGGTCCATCGCCAAAAAGCCCTCGTGTATAGCTGATCAGTGCGACGTTAATATTCACTCACTCAAACGTTCGAGGAGTTCGGCAACGTAAATCAGGAGTAGCGAACCCGAGACACGCGGGCCACAGTGTGGCACGGCGGAGTTGTAACAATGTCACGTGAAAACTTATTAAAAAATTTGTAAATATAATTGAAAAAATAAAATTTTTTATTTATTATTATTTTTTCAATTTTATTAAAATGCGGTTGTCTCAGACAAAATAAACCTAAGAATTTTCTTAAATACAATTAATTGAATTACAATAGAAAACTATCATGTAAAGAATACTCCTTCCTTGTTGTGTGCGCTTGTGTTCTAAAGGAGGTGCACTCGCGAGATTTTGAAATTTGAGGGAGCGTGTTTTAAAATATCTGGAAGAAAACAATAAACTGCCCTGTGAGTGCTAGCTACTCAAGAATGAATACCTGTCTGTGAGATTAGGCTTTTTGTACCTATATTCTGTGGCATTTAAATAGTTTAAATTTAAGCTTACAGGGAAAAGATTGCACCCTAATGGGTCGTATACCTTTTGTAAACAAACTTCTGCACCTTTATCTCTATTTTGAAGGGGGAGGGGACAGGTCGAACATTACCAAAGTTAATAATGATCCGAGCTATAATAGATTTAAAAATTTAATATTCATTCTGCAGGATTCATTCAGGGCTAGGTTGGAAGATTTTCAAGACGATAAAAAAAAAAAAGCCGGATCTCTTTTTTTAATCCTTTTTCAATTTCTCTACAAGACGTTAATTGCTACCCTTGTTTGACTCATTCACCATATTGTGTTACGTTCGCTTCTGGACAAACGCGCGTGTGTGTGTGTGTGACTGCTGCTCATTTGAACAAGTACTCAGCAGTAGGACTATTTTGTTAAGAAGTATTGGGGTGAGGGAGTTACTATATATTTACGTCACACTATAAAGTTGCACGAAGGCTATTAGTGATGGACCTCGTCATTTTGAACCATGGTCAAGTGACGAGGATGATTAAGTCCTGACGTTGATGTGGTGGGGAAGTATGAAGAAGGAGGTGAGGTATGAGTTCAAATGTTGTCCTCATCACTTGACCGTGATTTTAAATGACGAGGTCCGTCGCCAGTAGCCCCTGTATTGCTTTATAGAGTGACGTTAAGGATCAATCAATCAGTGTAGTATTTTTGAATATTACTACCGTAGTCCTGAGAATAAGCTGTTAAAATATTTTCAGACACACTACCGTAGAACGTCGTTTATCCGAATAAATTGGGACCGGATACCGTTCGGATACGCGATTGTTCGGATAACCGAATGCGATCCATGCAGTATATGATACTATACACTATACAAATATTGAAAATCATCACATGCAGGAAATGTACTTGAAAAGAAAAAGCCACATAGGTGAAAAACGTCGCAATTTTACATTGATTGTGGAAAATAATCCCTTATTTTTTGCTGTACCGTTGTACACCGTTTTGTCACTGCAAGATCTCTTATTCTCTTCAGCAGCAGTAGTTGAGTAGGAGAGCACTCTGATTGTTGTTCGTACCACTCCATAGCTATCTATAACGCAGAAACGCGTCAGCATTTGATGGACCCTTGCTTCTTTCGTTGTTGCTGCTGTTGTCCTCGTCTTCATCCGTTTCATTTGAAATCCACAGTCTTCTGCATCGCATGCCATCCAGGTTTCTACATAAACAGAACTCAACAAAGAGCACGTATACACCACCTCACTTGGAAACAAACTGACCTAATATTCCGCGCAGTCCCCCAAATATCCCTCAGCTTGGGTTTTCCCGTCACTTTTGGTCTTACAGAAAACAAATATTGAGCATTGCACTGTTCCAAAACGTATCCGGACTTTAATTCAGATATTTGACGCTCCGGATAATAAACATTCTGATAAACGACGTTCTACTGTACTTTGAATTTGACTAGACTTATAGAATTGATTCGTTTGGTTGTTTTAATAAGATTTTTGTCTTGGTTTATTTTACCGCATTTCAAGTCATTTTTTTATATAATATTACATTTTTAAATACTAAAAATCTCTCTCTATATATAATAGGTTCTTTTTTTCACATACCTATATGTAGGTTCTTTCAAATTAAAAATAATAAAAACCTCATTATGTCTTAATCATCGTCCTATGACTTAAGTTATTGCATCCAGGATGTCTTGGTTTGAGTTTCTTCATGCAGCCTGACCAAACGGATTTCTTTTTTGAAAGGTACGCAATGTATATATGAGTACTCACGATTCGATTCGGGAAATATTATTACACAATCCGTATTATTCATTTCCTTGTCATTTTAAAATGACCACGTCATAGCACTTTTTCTTGGGATGCCGTCCGAAATAGACTTACTTGGAGATACTTTTTATAACCTTGAGAGGGAAAAAAGGACCTTTTAGCAAACTTTCCTAATTTCAGTCAGCATGAATGAACCTCATTAGCGACGTAGGGGACTTCTCAGGTTACATCTTGAACGTAATCGGTTCCGATGCCTGACGTCACAGCTGGTTGAAATCAGTTAATGAAGTCTCTCTCCATTGGTTTCTTATCTTCATGGGTTATTTCAGAACCTTATAAAGAAATCGACTTTTAAATACATCAATGAAAGTCTGGGCGCATAAGTGCTTACCCTGTCATTGGATACTGGAGTGTTTACAATGTAGAATAAGAAAATTTAATCGGTTATCGGTTGTAACGGGATCTACCGAGTTTGTAATATAAGTAACGTTGGATAAGTTGCATTGAAATTGACTTCGCTTGTTTTAATATGAATGAATTATAGAAAGCTTTTCTTCCATTTGTGTATCCATCTTATTTTTGATCCTGTTATGAACTTGGGAAGAACAATGTATAGAGTAATTACTTATCGAACTAGTTCATTATTAGCACAGCGCAATATTCATTAAGATCTTTATAGGCCGTTGCTTTTCTTAAGGCCCTCCTACCAAGTGATCCAGCTCAAAATCCCTAGGGAAAATATTTGATCTGGTGTTTTGGCTTTTATTTATCGTTACATAAGTAATCATTGTTAAGAGGAATAATATCGACTCAAATATCTCTTAAACTATAATTACTTAAATTTAATGAATTAATATTTGAAAAACCGAATTTTCATCTAGTGCCATACATTACAAGTTTTAAAAAAATGTATTTGAACTTGAGTGGATCAATAAAAAGTATTTTATTAACAATTGAAAATTTGAACAATTATATAAAAAAATATATATAAGGAGAGTGGGAACTAATAATAGGAATTGAAAAATAATGATAAATTGACAAACATTTTGACAGTTTGTATTACATGCGTCTTTTCGATCATCTTCATCATGCGTCATCTTATTTTTGATCCTGTTATGAACTTGGGAAGAACAATGTATAGAGTAATTACTTATCGAACTAGTTCATTATTAGCACAAGGCAATATTCATTAAGATCTTTATAGGTCGTTGCTTTTTTTAAGGCCCTCCTACCAAGTGATCCAGCTCAAAATCCCTAGGAAAAATATTTGATCTGGTGTTTTGGCTTTTATTTATCGTTACATAAGTAATCATTGTTAAGAGGAATAATATCGACTCAAATATCTCTAAACTATAATTACTTAAATTTAATGAATTAAATTTGAAAACGAATTTTCATCTAGTGCATACATTACAAGTTTTAAAAAAATGTATTTGAACTTGAGTGGATCAATAAAAAGTATTTATTAACAATTGAAAATTTGAACAATTATATAAAAAAAATATATACAAGGAGAGTGGGAACTAATAATAGGAATTGAAAAATGATGATAAATTGACAAACATTTTGACAGTTGTATTACATGCGTCTTTTCGATCATCTTCATCATGCGTCATCTTATTTTTGATCCTGTTATGAACTTGGGAAGAACAATGTATAGAGTAATTACTTATCGAACTAGTTCATTATTAGCACAAGGCAATATTCATTAAGATCTTTATAGGCCGTTGCTTTTTTTAAGGCCCTCCTACCAAGTGATCCAGCTCAAAATCCTAGGGAAAATATTTGATCTGGTGTTTTGGCTTTTATTTATCGTTACATAAGTAATCATTGTTAAGAGGAATAATATCGACTCAAATATCTCTTAAACTATAATTACTTAAATTTAATGAATTAATATTTGAAAAACCGAATTTTCATCTAGTGCCATACATTACAAGTTTTAAAAAAATGTATTTGAACTTGAGTGGATCAATAAAAAGTATTTTATTAACAATTGAAAATTTGAACAATTATATAAAAAAAATATATAAAGGAGAGTGGGAACTAATAATAGGAATTGAAAAATAATGATAAATGACAAACATTTTGACAGTTTGTATTACATGCGTCTTTTCGATCATCTTCATCATGCGTCATCTTATTTTTGATCCTGTTATGAACTTGGGAAGAACAATGTATAGAGTAATTACTTATCGAACTAGTTCATTATTAGCACAGCGCAATATTCATTAAGATCTTTATAGGCGTTGCTTTTTTAAGGCCTCTACCAAGTGATCAGCTCAAAATCTAGGAAAATATTTGATCTGGTTTTTGGCTTTTATTTATCGTTACATAAGTAATCATTGTAAGAGAATAATATCGACTCAAATATCTCTTAAACTATAATTAATTAAATTTAATGAATTAATATTTGAAAAACCGAATTTTCATCTAGTGCCATACATTACAAGTTTTAAAAAAATGTATTTGAACTTGAGTGGATCAATAAAAAGTATTTTATTAACAATTGAAAATTTGAACAATTATATAAAAAAAATATATATAAGGAGAGTGGGAACTAATAATAGGAATTGAAAAATAATGATAAATTGACAAACATTTTGACAGTTTGTATTACATGCGTCTTTTCGATTAAATTTTTTTAGGAAAAAAATGTTATAAATTTGTTATAAATTCTTGAAAGTAAGAACCTTGCATATTTTACTTATTTAATAATTTTTAGTTGTTGAAAATCATAAGAAATTAAAGCGTGTAATTTATGAAAATTTAAGGTGTATGCGTTCCTAATTTGTCTCTCTATTTTTCTTACCCCGTAATCCCTTGATTAATGCACACACACACATATATATATTAGTGTTTAAGAGTTATAAATGTGTTTTAGAGTATCAAAAGTATTCAATGTTTTTTATTTAAATGCCTCTTAATGAGAATTGTGTGTTTTTCAATATAGAATTTCGGAAAGAATTTATCTCGTTTCACAGTTCCAAAGATAGACAAAATGATGGAGAGATTAGAAAAAAGATAATCTAGGGGGAGTAAAACACATATCCCTGATAATTTGATTTTATTCTCTGTTAATTGAAGGCTGGAATAATGGGGAAAGGGGGTTATGTGCTTGAATGCTCGCTTGATTGATAATCGGTGTCTCACTACGAAGGGATTTCGTAATTTCGAGCGTCGGTCAAGTGACGAGGAAGATAACTAAGTCGGCACTCCACTCTCCATACTTCCACATCATACCAATATAGACGACTTCAGACCTCGAACATAAATCAGTCATGACACATGTTGCTTTGAAATGCGGCCTTAAAAAGCATATCAAATTCGTTTAAAACTGCAAGTAAATGATACAGTAACTGCGTTTAGAGCGTAATTTAAAATATTAGTTAAAATTACTTTTTTTTATTAATTTTCGCTTTCATCTAGTTGGGAATGTTGTAATGAAATTTATATTTTTAATAATGGTTGGTTGTATTTTTGAGTGTGTCGTTTTACTATTTAATCATTATCGACACTCTTGTTTCGCTTTTTTTAGTTCTCATTTTTAAATTTATAATTTATGTTCTTTTAAATAAGCTATTTGAAGCAAATACTAAAAGGTTATGTTTTTTAATCAGAAAATTTAACATATTTCTTAATTGTTTGAGTCCCAGGGGTTATTGAAAAAACACTGTCGAAGAATCCCAAACAGCGCAACCGCGCTTTCTCAGAATAAGTACGAAAAGACCCAAGCAATGCGATAACGCTTGTTATATTTTATGTCGTGAAATACCAAGCGGCGCGATAGCGCTTTGTTCATTTTACACCGATAACCAATCGGAGATATAGTATTGTTTTACCTTTGTAAAATGTATTATTAACATTAAAAAGAGCTGTGTAATGTACTTGCTTCAGTAAATCTGAGCGCGCGACTTCAACAATCGGTAAAGCACCGTCAGTTGTCTATAATGTTCCAAATTTACTAGGTTTTCTCGACATAAAATCTCAACAGCGCGATCGCACTGCTTGAGACCCAAACGGTTAATATATTCATGTTTAATGAGATACTTTTATGCAAAGACTTTTTAAGTATTCATGATTCGAATTTAAAATTTGAAATATTGTTTTCCAATTTTGCACCTGTTATCTAAGTTGAAGTGGCGAATTTTAATATTGTGTGCATTCATTGGTCCCATTATTTATGGGGGCGTGGCCAAACATTTCAGTGCTAAGGACATCGGATCAAAACCTGTAATTTGAATCCCACGCAAAATTGCAATTTGTCCGCCCCTTTTAATCAACGTTTTGTCGACTAGTAACAAAAAAGCAACATTTTGATTGATTT